>JAGFPH010002344.1:121552-136440 GCA_018207615.1 Philaenus spumarius | reverse complement strand
GACCTGCCCTCAGATTGTTAAAGAGATTATAAAGTAAGTACTGCAAAACTTGAAAACTAATTATGTTACATTTGTGTGGAAATTAAACATCTTTTTGTAGTGGTCAAGGTTTAAAGAACTTAAGTAGGATTGTGATAAATTACTCCAACTTGTAATGAAGATGAACAGAACGATGTTCACAAAGAATATCAGTTGTGAAGTTAATGATGGGTAGTTTTGTAAGATTGTTGAATTAATGTAAAATAAAGAAATAAAAAGTGACAAATTTAAGCTTAATTTACTTAATTAAATTAAGCTTCAGGATTCTTAAAGTAAAGGGCAGGGAAAATCCATAAGACATGAGTCGGTTCAACATTTTGAAAAAAGGCAGACAAATTTTAAAGTCAATTTCAGTATTAATTTGAATAAATGTAAAAGGCAGACAAGTATTAAAATTAATTATTATATTCAATTTAAATGTGAGTTTAAAAAAATAGACAGTTTATGTTAAAAGCGGAAAGTATACGAGTTTCGAGACGCATTTAGACAAAATAACGTTCACACCGGTCTAGACGAGATAAGAAGTAAACACCTGCAGGCTAGTTTCAGGAAAAGTGGTCTACGTGATTTTCCACATGCAAGATCTAGAAGGAACGCATAGCTAGCAACCAAAAGAATGTGATGCAACATCGAGGATTTATGTGTCGTCAGACGTTCCTGATTGGTGGAGCGAAAATAGGCGCCGACTGAAAATAGCGGAGGGAGTATAACCTGTATAACGCTAACTTCACTTCTCAACGAGAGTCCAAGCTGTAGGCCTAAGCATCGCTTGAAGTACTGCGCAATAGTAAACAGTTTAACTATGTTACATTTATAATATACAAAGTCGTTTTGAGTGAGGTATTGAAGAACAGGTTGTTAATTTTGAAAAGTTAAAATCTTCAACAAGGTGTGTGTTACAATCGGCGAACTTTACAAGTTTTTGAAATAATGTGACTAAAAAAATCGGACACGATGAACTAGGCTACAAAAGTCAACTAGGCTATCAATATTGAGGTAAGATCAAATAGGTTTGATATTTGGTGGGCAGAACCTGATGTTGGTGACCAAGTTGATCGTCTGTGGGCTATATAACAGCACCACAAGAGCAGATAAAGAAGCAACTAATATGTCCCCCACTATAACTACACTGTCTGATTCCTACTGATTTTACACCTGCTTTAAAATTGTAATTTGGATCCAGTGGGAAGGATACATTGAAAAATGAATGACAGAGTAAACAACACTCCTACGGTATGTCTGGAGCTCATCAAATCGAGCTACTTGTCTTTACATCAGATACCCTATTTCAGTCTAAATCCTTTTGTGACAGTGCATAATATTTTGCTAGAGTGTAATTAATTAAGATATTTGTCATTGAAAAAAAGTAATTTTTTTATTATTGTATAGTGTATACAATATTTAATTTTAGTCTCAAGGTTGAAACCGTTTGTGTTTTAACAAAATCTAATTAAGCTTTTTAAATAATTCGACCACGCAGCTGGACCGCTGACGTGAGTTGAGCAAATTTCCAAAATTAAGTTTGTATGCCTATGTTTTAGGGTTTCAACCAACAATTTGGGAAATAAATCTACTCACGAAGGCGTTGAAGAGCTGTCTGTGAGTACGCAATATAGTAGTAGAATTTGTTTGCGCCTAGTGGCCACGCGAGTTTGCACCACTTGGCTACGAACCGGGTACTTTTATGGTATTTTACGTTTTGATCGATTTTGGGGGAACCAAGCGAGATATAAGGTCGCATAAAAAAACAAAATGTGCAGAATAACATCCTACATTTATATTTTAAGAAAAACTCTAAAAAAATTTTATTCTTGTAGTATAAATCTCATAAAATAGTTACTTTCGGTCAAAAAACTTACTTCCGGTTGTTGGATTTTTTTGGCTAACGAACTCGTGCGAGCAACATAAACAACCAACATGTTTACCAAATTTGAACCAAATCGGACTTAAAATGCGGCCGCTAGAGTGTGAACACATATATACATATATATATGATTTTTAATGACACCCCAAAACGTGTTCTGGGGACCAAGATCGGTGCTCATTTGCTACTCCCGACCTTGGGTCTTACCATAAGGGCCACTGCAATAGCTCATTTGTCCTATGGAAATTCGCTAATAATTATAATCAGTTAATGCTAATCATTGGTAATCTTTGTTTCAGAATTGAAAACATCAACATTAGCACCATCCTGTCATGCTTACTTGTTAGTCGTAAATTAGGTCTCTTGGACAAATATGAAAAAGAAAACTGCAAATGGAAAGGACTTATCACTTACCAGACATTGTCCGAAGCTTTCCTCCATCCAAGTGATAAGGTGAAATTACTTTTTGTGATTAAAATGAATATTATATAAGTGTTATAATAATTTTAAATTTATTTTCTAGAAATGAATGTAAGGCACAACGTTAGTCAGTAGCTAAGAAGGCTCAGGTATGATTTGTTATTGAGTAAGTGCAAATATCAATTAGAAAAGTAGATTGTACACTATTTACAGCAAAATTGATGAACTTAGAAGACCTAAAACATGTAAATAATGTGTGTGCTACTTACATTTTTTTAAATATACTGGGTGTTGAAAATGAAATGAATATCGGGGGTTTTAAGGCTTCGTAGTGTTTATTAAATTATAAATAACACATCAAAAATGAAAGAGCAACTCGAAACAGTTTTTCCTACAAGTGTTCAATGTGGAACATTATTTGTCACACAGGAGATATGGAGTCGATAGCTGAGTTCATCCCTAACATTGTTCAGTGTGTCTGGCATAATTGTTGCAACAACTGCTTCAATCCTGTTCCATAACCCTAGAACTGGCATCGTTAAAGCTAAGATTGGCCAGCCCGTTTATAGCGTTTTGCAAGCATATTTTTAAAAATTCGCCAAAAATAGTAAATGGACAAAAATCCAAAAGTGTTCAATAGCTTTTTTGTAGAAGATACTTCAAAGAATTCGAATATGCCACTAAAAATTAGTTTCTTTTGAAATTGTAAAAGTTATTAGCTCAAAAAACAAAAAATGTTCAGTAACGAAAGGAAAAAGTTCAACTTTAGGCCTACATAACCAGTAGTAAACATTTTCTGTATTTTTTCGTAAGTGTAAAAATGTTTCGTAATTTAGTTCTAAATAGAACTGTATAAAAACATTTATCAATTTCAAATTTCTTATTTAAAAAAAAAAACTGTTTTTATGTTCCAAGTACATGACTGCTAACAAACCTAGGCTTAGATTGAAACGTAATTTACTAATATATGCTTTGCCCCAAAATGAAATATTATTATAACAAAGTGTAGAGGATAAATCAAAGAAAAGAACCGTATAATTGTTTTTCCTTAGTTCACAAGAGTGTTTGAGTTATCTTTATTTGAATAACAAAATAACATGAATTAAATGACATTTTGCCCTCTTACAAGAAGGGTGCTTTGAATTACGTGGGAACGAGACCGAGCAATCGGTCACAACATATCGCTCTAATCATGTACTTTTCTCTACTGTCTAGGCAAACAAAAAAAACTGGATTATTCTAGTTCAATTACCACCGTTAGAAAGGTCAGTCTTTTCTCTACAAAATGGTGTAAAACCATCTGTCAAAACATTTGCTAGAGTAGGCGTAGTATCTGTTGACAAATGGGCTGTTTCATTGGTTGAAAACCTGTCCAATCGCAAGGGTTTACAGACATTGTATGAGTAAATCGAGTAAAATAGTGACATCTGATTGGAAAGCACCATTAGAAAGATAAAATCTTGAACAATCCAGTGGTAGCTTTATAATCTAGATATAAATACTTCAGTAGGGGGATTTCAACGTTGAAGAAGTTGGAAATAACAGTACAATTGTATGCAGATTCGCCCGCAGAAATAGCTGTAACATGATATGCATATTTAAAAACGATGATTACGAATGTAAATATACGTTTTACGAAAAAGTTGTAAATACAAAAATTAAAGTTTAATTCATTTCCTTTCCAGTGGTGCCAGTTTTATTACGATTGGATGATTCTAAGTGGATTAAATTATCGATTATGCAAATTCTTGCTAAGGTTCGAGCGGGTTGCGTTTGCGCCTGAGAGACTGCAGTCTGCCACTTTGAGGGTTAAGTCGGGTAGGTTAGATGATAGCAAAAACACATTCACATGATCCTTTATGAATCCCCAAAGGTAAATATCGAATGGGATAGGGTGAACCTGGAGCGAAACAAACTGTCATCCAGCTCCTTACGGCCAATCCAGTGGTTGGCTATAACTTATTCCAGTGAGGTGGCGCACCATCTTGCTGCCAAATAACATAATTATGTGGTTCAGCTTCTACCAATTGACGAATGAGCCATAATTTTGTAATGCATCGAGATAAGAAAATCCAGTTACAATTGCTTCAGAAATATAGAGAGGCACATAAACTTTCTGCCAGGATATGGCACAAAAAACATTGAATTTAGGGGGGATTTGGTTGCAACTGTACCATTTCATGGGGTTTTTTTTACCCCCAGATGCACACATTAGGTCTACTTAGGTGAAATTCCGATTCATCACTAAAGACAATCCAGAAATCTTAATCGTCATGCAGCAACATATCGTTGGCACATAAATCGTAGTCTGTATGCTTTAGAGCTTGTAACAACTGCAAACGATAAGGACGTAGTTGTAAGCTTCTCCTTAAAACTCTCCACACTGGAATTGCTAATTCATGACAAACATTTTGAACTGATTTCTTAGGGGTACACATTGAAAGACCCTCTCAAACACGTTCAACACGTTCTTCAGTCACTCTTGGTCGTACTGTACTCTTCCCTTTGCAAAGGCGACTAGTGTCTTCAAACTGATGATACTATCTACGGATGTTATTATCGCATGGAGGATTACATTTGAACTTAATACGGAACGGACATTGCACTACAGATTCAGTCCATGAAAGCTGAAAAACACAAAAGCTTTCTGTTCTCTAGTTGATATCTTTGCTGCTATCGCTTTCTATCGGAAGACTGAGGAAACAGTGCACGCACACCATGTGACATATCCAGTCCATGTAACAGGAATATATAAAAAATGCAAGTAAATTCTCATAACTTCTAAAACAAAGAAGAATGGTCTAACAACTAAAGAGACGCAAGATTCAGTAGTCAACATTTAATAAATCATATATACATGTATAAATCAATTTGAGACGCAAAATAATCAAAATAATTAAAACTCAATGACTTAAATAAACGTAAAATTAAAAATAAGCAGACTATAATATAAAGAATTGAAAGAGCAGACTTAAATATTAAATAAACAAAAAGAAAAACATTAATGAGTAAAAGTGTATAATGTGTTTGTGTAAAGAAAAGTTCATCATAAAACAAAAACAATGGTGCGTAAAAAGGAACAATTTGGAAAGTAATATAAATAGTCATATAATAAACTTTCGCAATAATTAAAGTTATAAAGTTGAAGAAAACCATATTACATAAAAAACCTATAACATATAAACGTCTATATTAACACAGATTATAGATCTAAATTAGATCTAGTACATAGTGAAACGTTACGTTGATCTTGGAGGCCTTGTACTGCTACCTTTGGATGAAGAATACAAGATGGCGTTTTGATAAGTCTAGCTGGTGTGTGGTGTATCAGTAACGTTTACCTAAATATGGTTTTTTCGTGCAGGAGAGTGTTGAATGGTGGATCAAAGTAAACTTGGAGTGATCTAGTTGTGGTGTACGCTTCGGCGTTAAAATTTGTTAAATGATCGTCGAGTTAATAAGACTTGTCTGTTCTCGACCATGTGACTGTGTTACTAGGCCTACGATACTTCGCAGAACATCATGTGCAATGAAGGTATCCATTAATATCACAAAAATCCTAGGTATTCATCGAACTGTTTAAACTTTTTTATAAATTTTCTTGGCCATAAAATCACACAATTTTAGTCTGCATTCAAAATTTAACCTTTTCATACATAATTTCACTTTAACTTTAAACTGCGTCTTAGCCTATTTCACAAGGTTATAAGTTGTATCTTATGTTAAGTCTTGAAAATTTGTTTGTATATAATTATTTTCTTAAAATCAGTGAGTAAAAAACATAGTTGTTTCGTCACAATGTCTTATATTTCATTATTGACCATGACCACCATCTAGAGTGTACTTTCGAAGTCAAGGATTCACAACCTGAGAAATTAAATTGGTAATAAAGGTTTTATATAAATTATGATATGCACAGTTAAAAGTAGAAAAGCATAGATATACTTTATATGTGGAATATTGAGTTTTTTAAGAGTTGAAGTAAAGGAAGTTTTTGAGGTAAAGTGTTGACTTATAGGTTGAAGCTAAGGTGGTTTGAACAGTGAGTATTTTTTGTAGTGGAGGTTGAGTAATGATATAAGTATTTTTTAAATTGAAGTTGAATAGTGAGAGAGGAGTATTATACGTAATTAAGAATAATAAAGTGTAGGTGAGTAATAATCCACATATATCGTTTTTTATCAGTTTGAAAATTTTTTTTATTTATTTCAAATTTTTCGACGACCATTTTTTTTTTTTAACAGTTATAATCATTCTTATTTTAATTTTTATAACGCTTCACCTTATAAAATGGCTTTCCCAAAGTGGGGCTGAAAAGCAGAAGAAGCCGTTTTATAATTCACGTTATAAGCTTATATGCACATTCATTTCCATCTATTCCAACATGTCCTGGTACCCAACAGAATGTAACCTCGTTGAGACCCGCAAGCTGTTTCATGAATTCGACGCATTCCCAGACTAGTTTTGACGTGAACTCATTTGAGCTCAGGGCTTTCAAAGCTGCCTGGCTATCTGTATAAATGCAAATTTCTCTGTTCATATAACCGAGTCTAAGATTCTCTCTGGCACATTCCAGTAGAACTGTAATTTCAGTTTGGAATACTGTTGGGTTTTCCCCCATCGGCAGCACACATTCCTGCCTTGGGTTTCCACCACAGATTCCTGCACCTGAACTCCCCTTTGTTTTTGAGCCGTCAGTGTATTACACACTCAGGGAGGGGTCTCCTTCCTTCAGAATATTCTTCGCGATCTGGTATTACCTCTCGGAAAGGTTTTGAGAAGGAGTACTTGATCTTCATGTGGTCCGAGATCATGTCCAGCGTCCGATCTCCGGCAACCAATGTTGTTATTCTGGAGTGTTGTTCAACTGCAAACAACTGTAAGCTTTAGAGCTTGTAACAACTGCAAACGATAAGGACCTAGTTGTAAACGTCTCCTTAAAAATCTCCACACTGTAATTGCTAATTCATGACAAGCCTTTTGAACTGATTTCTTAGGGGTACACATTGAAAGACCCTCTCAAACACGTTCTTCAGTCACTCTTGGTCGTCCCGTATTCTTCCCTTTGCAAAGACAACCAGTGTCTTCAAACTGATTATACCATCTACGGATGTTATTATCGCATGGAGACATCCTCCATGTGATAATAACATCCGTAGATGGTATAATCAGTTTGAAGACACTGGTTGTCTTTGCAAAGGGAAGAGTACTGGACGACCAAGAGTGACTGAAGAACGTGTTGAACGTGTTTGAGAGGGTGTTTCAATGTGTACCCCTAAGAAATCAGTTCAAAAGGCTTAAGAAATCACATTTGAACTTAATACGGAACGGACATTGCACTACAGATTCAGTCCATGAAAGCTGTAAAACACAAAAGCTTTCTGTTCTCTAGTTGATATCTTTGCTGCTATCGCTTTCTATCGGAAGACTGAGGAAACAGTGCACGCACACAGGTGTACCAACAAAACTATTTCAGTTGATCTTTCATTTGATGTATTGTTTAAAATTGTAAATTAAATGCAATAAATACTTCAAAGCCTTAAAACCCCGATATTCATTTTGAAGCACATTGTATAATATAGGAACTAAAGTGCTATGAATAATTTAAAATGTTATTATTAATTAAACTAACTAAATACAGCTGAGTACTTCCAAATTGTTACATCATAATATGTATGAGAAGGGCATCTATAAATTAAACATTTGTCGTTTAGATCATTTTATTCTCTAGTTACACTGCCTTAGTTTTTCTAAATTATGTATATTTTAAAAATTCTCATTGCTTCATATTTATGTTGTTATTGTTGTTTTTTTAATTTTTAAATACAATATATTTTTTTAAATATAAAACTCATATAATTCTGTTAAATCATCCGCTGTGTTCTTTTTAGGTCAGATTATCTTGTCTAGCACTTCTGGTAGAATCTCACAAGACTACGGAAGTGTTTACAATAGCAGAACTCCAGCTGGTTAAGCAGTATTTAACCTCTAATCTTAGCTTTCAATCAGCTGCTTCGAGGCAACAGAGTCAAGGACTTGTAATAAAGGTAGGTCTAATCTTATCAATACAATTTTTCAATTGAAAGACCAATTCTAATTGGTAACCCTACAGTACTATGTTCCATTTTATTATGCTTATAGCCCAACTGGATTGTTAATAATTAATTACTAATTAATTACCTTGTTTTGAGGTGATGCTGCTGAACAATCCTTAATTCTTAATATATAGTCTGTTACACTACATATAACTCGTTTGGACTATCATTCAGTCATTTTCAAATATATACGTAAAAACACACAATAAACACACTTAAACAACTCAAACAAGTTCACATTTAAAATTGCACTTGTAAGGGCGACGTGCGTTGTCAGTGACCGTTCTTGATGTTTGTGTTGTTTAAATGTGTTTATTGTGTGTTTTTACGTATATATTTGAAAATGACTGAATGATAGTCGAAATGCGTCATATGTAGTATAACAGACTATATATTAAGGATTGCTCGGCAGCATCACCTCAAAACAAGGTAATTAATTAGTAATTAATACTATGTTATTATAAAATAAACGGTATCAGTTAACTGACACAAACTTTCTCCCAATTTACTGTAGTCAAAATAATATTGTTTTTAATCATTTTATTTACTACTTTTTAGAACAGAACAAAAAAATAATATTCTACCTACGTCAATCATATAAGAAAATTATTGTCCCAGGCGGGATTCGATCGCGCGACCTTAGAATTACTGGCCGTGCTCGCTACCCCGTGCGGCCGCTGCCGCGATGCTAGATTGACAACACAAACTTGTTTATTTTTAAACATTTCCCCATAATTATAAAACGCCGAAGTTTTGATAAAAGCGGGTGGTGTCATTTTGTTTGGCATCTTAAGCACTATAAATACTGAAAATTTGATCAAAATCGTTAGAGCCGTTTTTGAGAAATTTGCATTTTTGTCGTTTTTTATGGGTTTTTAGGGGTAAATTACCCTTTAAAATTAAAAATTCCAAAAAATGAAAAAAACGCCTGGAGATATTAGGGTTTAGTACCTACATACCAAATTTCATGAAAATCGGACCAATAGTGTGCTCTCTGGTCGTGTATACATACAGACAGACTGACAGACAGTCACCACTCTAAAAACACTTTTTTGGGTTCAGGGAACACTAAAACAAAAAATTCCACTAAAAATATTTTTGGGTTCAGGGAGCACCAACACAGATAATTGCACTAAAACATTTTTTTGGGGTTCTGGGAGCACCAAAACAGATAATTCAACTGAAAATTCAAATTCGAACATTTTTACGAAAACAATACTTTCTCCATATACTACGTATAGGGTGGAGAAAGTAAAACAAGCTTTTCAAACAGGCTTTGAGTGTCTTTACAAATTTTGTTGCATTTCTTGAGTTTTTAAAGGGTTTGTGAATGTTGTGTTTTCCTGATAGAAATTCAAAATATACTTCTTAGTTTTTTTTACTGACTCTTCAGGGTAGTAGCTAGAATTGACCTGAGTTGTTTTTATTTTCCTTAATGTGTAGAAAAATATAGTTCATTGTAATCCTTGTAAGATTTTATAAAAGGTTTATCCCTAGGTAAAGTCTGAAAGTTCTTGGAATTGGAAAACATACATTTTATTTATCAAACTTACAACATTTTAACCTCCAAGTTACTTTCAAGTAATACCTCTCCTCCTGTATTCCCACACTTGCCCCAACATTCATCAAACACTATTAACAACACTACTGCAACCAGCTATCATAAATTTTCTTCAGCTGTTTTTTCAAATTTTGCTTCACTTCTTCAGCACTAAAGGTTGTCACTTCAATTTCATTTTTAGCCTCTGGAACAGGTAGAACACGGCAGGTGCAAGGAATTTTGCTACTGATAGCTTCTGGTATTAATTTTTAGTAAACAACACCTTTATAATAAACGAACTTCCAACATTTCTTTTCCCTTTTTATTGTCTGAGTAAAATTTTGTTTCCATTCTGATAGTTAACATTTTGTCTGTGGATCTTAGAGGAAACACAATGCCTCATCACCAGTCATGATTGTCTTTAGTTGCTTTATGCATATACTATATCAATGAATTTCCAGCAATCAACATCCAAGTTTGTTGCAGCTTATTGAACTAAGTGCAGACAGCATGATACATGTTCAAATTATCATGACGAATGCCATGAATAAACCTAGTTCAGGTGGAATTTTGTCTGCATGGATGACATTACAAATTAATGTGCTACATGTGTTTGTCACTTGTGGAAGGTGGCTGCTAGGATACTTGTTTTTAATGCTTCTGGGACCTTTACGAAAATGCTTGCATTGCCTCATTATTGGACGTTTCAGTCAAACATCTGACGCTTCTCAAAAGATGATTTTATAGCAAAGCACATACAGTAGGATCCCGATTATTCGGGGTTTACTTAACCGGAACCCAGGTTAACCGCAACGATTTTCGTGTAAAAAAGGAATAAAAAACATCTCTAAATCAATTAACACTAGTATGAGAAAAGTCGCATAGTACGAGATGGAGGCACTGTTACTAAAGTGAGCCACATGCCCTGCCACTTTCACTACTCACTGCCTGCCTACCCTCCCCCTCCCGCCTTATGCCAAACCCCTTAATATTCTTCATTTCCGCTCTTTACAGCTTTAGTTTGATGTGTTTCGTGGCAGTGTTGTTTTAAGTTTTGCAAATTAATTTTTATTTAGTGTCTTATAAGCAATTTATTGTTAGTGTTTTCATGTTAGGCCTACTGTAGATAGAGTGTTTTAAAGTGTAAATTAGTGCGTAAATAAAAATGTTTAGTGTCTTTCACTGACAATTTCAAAAGCGTTTAAGCTGTTGTATGTACAGTACTGAAATTTTTAGTCTGCAATATCTGATTATTACACAGTAGTTTGATTATTAAGAACATTTATTTCTTTGTACTGTAGTTTAGTTGTACTCGGAATCCAAATTATATAAGGCAGCATTGGTTAACCGGAAAAATTGATTATCTGGAATACCGCCGTCCCCTTTATTCCGGATAAACGAATAAAAAAAATTATTTAAAATTACAACTACTGTAATTTAAAATTAACACGCTGTTCGTTAATTTTTTTTGTTTTTTTTAATTCAGACTAAAATACGCAATTGGGCACTTTAGAATAAACATTTTCAAAATCACCAAATAAATTAATAAATGACAAAAACGTAATACTGTACAATACCTGTGTCACAAGTAAATTTATGAGGTAGATCGTTCCAGAAACTTGCAACACAGGAAGCATTGGTTGATGGCTAAAGGTAAACGACTGAAAGTTGCAGGAACCTTGTTTTTAATAATATTTTATTTATTTCTGCTATACATCTTGTCTCCTACATAGAAAGAACTTTCAGACTGTGTCAAAAGAACATGACGAACCATAAGGTTTCCTAATGCCTTTAGAAATCTAAAAACTGAAAATATATTTGTTCTTTGATTCTGTATTTTAACAAGTTTTAGTTAAAATAATTAGATAAGTTTATTATAAAAAGTGTATAAAGTTTATCTGTTACTAAACATATTATTGTTTTAGTTTCTAGTCAGGCTTAAAGACAGCTCTCAAACCTTGAAGAAAAATATTTCTCAGGCAGAGAAGAAGGAAATGCCAGTGGGTTATTTGAACGAGGTCGTAGTTGAGTACGCTACTTTTTGTGAGTGGTTGATAGGATTCTGCATAAACAATTTGTTCCCAGGAGCCAACTACAGCCGCAGGAGTACTGCCTTACAAATATTGACTTCTTGTAATCAGTTAGAACTATGGCCTGTCTCTAAGAAAACCTCTCAAGAGGGAGAGGTATTGCTGGCTTGCTTGAGTGACTCTTATGAAGAGAATAAGTCTTTAGCTATGCAGTTGCTGGTGGATGTCCCAACACTTGTCCCTGCATTTCAGGTATATTATTTGGATTTTAAGTACTTTTACTATTGCCCTTCTAACTTCATATAATACTAGGGGCTCTGCCCCTGGAAGCTTCTCGTCCCAACCCTGCCTCAGATGGCTGCTTCGCTTCCCTTGCAGTTGGAAAATTCGCTAAAGAATCTCTTTAACCTTTGGCTCGTTTGTACATAGGTGACCGAGCATTAATCAGCTGTTTTATTTGGCAGCTGACTCAAATTCATTAAACATTATCTCCATAAGATTAACATGGGAAATTTGAAGGGTTGTGTGCCGCAGCTCCTTCTCGGGTGAATAGCGACTGAACGGATTATTGGATCTTGAATCTGATGGAAAATCTCATGTTTGAAATTAAATTTTCTACAACTTTTGTATTTAACAATTTTTTCTATCTTTTACCACTTTCTTATTAAACGCGCTCAAAGTGGGAAAATGAAAAAATTGAAAAAATCTTTCCCGCCCAAAGTGCTTCCAAAATTAAAAAATGTTTAATTCTGGCAATTTTCCCGAAAGTTTCTCGTCGAGAGCTTTAATTCAAGTATGAGGTCGAGGGGGGTACGATACGGAAAGTGCCTCATAGTTTATGTCAGTGAATCAGTGAACCCGTCTAGCTTTAAAGACGTTGGGCGGAGCCCTCCCTTCTCGGATGAATAGCGACTGAACGGATGATTGGATCTTGAATCTGGCGGAAAATCTCGTGTTTGAAATTTAATTTTCTACAACTTTTGTATTTAACACTTTTTGCTATCTCTAACCGTTTTCTTACAAAACGCGCTCAAAGAGAAAAAAATGAAAAAATTTAAAAAATCAAAAAAATCTTTCCCTTGCAACAGGTGCTTCCAAAATTAAAAAAATGTTAAATTCTGGCAATTTTCCCAAAAGTTTCTCATCAAAAGCTTGAGGTATAAGGTTGAGGGGGAACCGACTTCGGGAAATGCCTAATAATTAATGTCAGTGAATCAGTGTTACCGTCTAGCTTTATATAAGTAGATAATCAGTTTATATTAATTTTTCTCAATATAGTCTTAACTCTACAACTGTCAATGTTAAATTTTTTCGATGAAAAGCCGTGTTTTGCGTTTTACAAGCGTTTTTTCAAAAATTCGCCAAAAATAGTAATTCTATCCCAATCCAAAAGTGTTCCATAGCTTTTTTGTAGGAAAAAGTTCAAGGAATTCATATATGCCAGTAAAAAATTTACTCATGTAAAATTGTACAAGTTATTAGCTCATGAAACAAATAATGTTCATTAACGGAAGAAAAAGTTTAAACTTTAGGCGTACATAACAAGTAGTAAACATTTTTTGTAATTTTTTCGTAAGTTTAAAAAAGTTTCGTAATTTAGTTCTAAATATAACTGTATAAAAACATTTATCTATTTCAAATTTCTTATTTTGAAAACACCAGTTTTTATGTTCCAAATACAAGATTGTTAACAAAACTAGGCCTAGTTGTAACGTAATTTACTAATATATGCTTTGCCCAAAAATGAAATATTATTATAACAAAGTGTAGAGAATAAATCAAAGAATTGAACTGTATACTTGTATATTACCATATCATAAAAGTGTTTTACTTAAAATCAATTGAATTACAAAAGTGAGATGAAACAAATGAAATCTCGTGCGGACAAAGGAAATTCAAAATATGACCGTTGAAGACAATGGAAACAGCTTTGTTTTGCAATCTCAAGCGGTAGTATGAATTCTTCGCAAATATAAAATTTCAACTGCTGTTTGAATAACACCTAACCAGTCAATTTTAGTTTGCTTTATACCAAACGAAAGATTGAACTTTGGTCTATAAATAGATATAAAAAAGTCTATTGAAATAATTCGAATTATAAGAGATATCTCGAACGCAAAATGTGCTGTTTTATTGGTTGAAATCTGACCAATTGCAAGGGTCTACAAAACGCGCCACAACTTTTGAACTATTTTTCCGATTTTTGATTGGATTGAAGTTTCAGATAGGTAACAGTGTGATGAAGCCTTCAGTATACAGATATAACTCAGAAAAATACCGGGCGGGCTGTATTGAGAGACATAGAAACTGGAATTAAAGGTAGTTTCGGCGCATTAAAATTCGCGCGACATTGGCTTTTAGAAAACTCAAAAACTGCAACGATGATTACGTATGTAAATATACGTTTTAGAAAAAACTTGTAAATATAAAAGTTAAAGCATAGATCATTTACTTTCCAACGGTTTCTGAATTATTGCGATTGGATGATTTTTAGTGGGTGAAATATTCAATACAAGTTGAGATGTCACGCACGGCGAAGTTCAGTGTTTTATGCGTGGAAAACTGCACAATTGAGCAGTTTAACAGTTCCAGGGTTAAGTAGATATATTTAAAATTGAATAAATAATAAAGTGTATAACTTTTGGTTATCACCGTTCTGAATATTAATGTAATATTAACCATATGAATTACCATTTGTAATATAAAAAGAACGACTTCAAAGCAAATTTGAAGACACAAGCTCTCTTTGGTGACTGTAAAACAAATATGTAGTACATAAGGTCGTTAAAAAAAAGGTTTGCATTTCTCAAACAGTGCAATGTAATCATATAATTCTTGTTTCAATTGCAGGATCCCCAACAACTCATGTGTATACTCAAAGAATGTATAAGTCTTGGTGC
>JAGFPH010002344.1:95444-108649 GCA_018207615.1 Philaenus spumarius | reverse complement strand
CCTAATTTTGGATTAGTTGACGGTTTTAAACGTTTGATTAAATTACTAATCCGTGAGCTGAAATGGAATCATAATTTTTAAAATTTGATTTTCTAATTATTTGGTAATTTAAGTTTAATTTTTATAATAAGTAAAATGTCTGCATATATCTCTATCAATGACTCACAATTAAAAATCTAAATTAGTCAAATCCCAGTGCCTCACATTTTAGAGTCGAAGAAAAATAAGGAACGATATTTTCTTATGTTTAAATTTAGCTTACTGGTTTAGGTAATCAATGAGGGCCAAATAGCTTAGTCAGTATAGTACTGTAGTTGTTTAATTTGCAATGTTTGGGCAATGCCTAAGTTTAAACTGGTTATTCAATTTTTTTTTTTTTGCTGAAGTTCATAAATATTTTGTGATATAAGACATCATTATGTTCTTCTAATATATCTGTTTATAGATTTCCGAGTGGAGATTTGCATGGCCTTCCTAATAAATGGTTGAAAGAAACAATGCAAGAAATAACTAATGGTGGAAAGTTATGTGCAACAAGACGCAGTGCAGGAATACCCTTTATGATTCAGGTAATGCTTTAAGACTGTTAAAAACTGTCTGATGCTATTCTTCTTTCCATTACTAATTGTACAAACACCTTATATTATGTCTCAACTAACAATCTCCGCCAAGAACATACCCCTATAAAATCAGTTGTCTTTTGTATTGTACACCTGTAAAATCTTTTATCTACGACCATTGCAATAAACACCAATAACGCTATTACAAGTAACATCAGAAAGAGGTACATTACAAACCAAAAGCCAACCCGATTAGGTAATGATATCTTTACCTAACAGGAGTCACTTTACATAATAGGCTCTAGACCAATGAGAGCTCGTCATTTGACGGAAGTAGAGTTGTAATAAAAATAACGCTATTCGTACATCAGCTGATTGTACCCATACGTTCCGGATGTTAGTGTGTTATTGTAACTAACCTCAAACGTGAGTTGACGCATTCCGCAAACATGAGTGATAGTGATGAATTTTGTTTAACTCCAGAGGAAATTAATACAAAAGCAAATTCGGCTCTGAACAATTTGTTGCCAGAAAAATCTAACACGTTATAATACAAGTGTGTCATCTACTGTGAGTTATTTATTTATATCTCAAATTTCGATTAGCTCACTATATCTTTACTTCACCTTTTTTAGTATGGTTATGAGTAAAAGGAATGTTAATTTCACTCCTGTTAAAAGGGTATCAAATTGAAGAATTATTACACACTTCTTATTTTTTTACACCCTGTATATTTTTGGTCGTAGATAAAGTAGTGTACGCAACGATTGTATTCAGCCTTTAAGCCACTCGTGAGATATTTAGAACACTCGCTTCGCTCGTGTTCCAACTTACATCTCACTCGTGGCTTAAAGGCCTTCATAATACAATCGTTGCGTAAACTACTATTTTGTCTTTACTTTTGCAGAATATGTTTTATTTGTGTTATGTGAATTATTTCTTTGTTTAACTTCTGACAGAATAGGAAAAAAAGGAAAATGAATGATAAAGTTTTGTCCAAAATATGAAGTCGCATTTGAACAAGAAATCATTATTAAATTATTATGACTACATGACTGCACAATCATTCTTGTTTCTACCCCAGACTGCCATATCATCAGCTTAGTAATTCCAAGTGGTAAAAGTATGATTTTAAATAGAGTTGGACTCAACACAGAGCCTTGTGGTAATCCATTGTTATCCTTTATTGAGATGGAAATTGTGTTATTTATTTTGATGGTGATTTTTCTATTCTGATGAAAGATAATTTAGCATTTTGCTGTACACGCCTATGTTAGCACAGTCATAAGAGTGATGTTAGAGAGACCATGTCAATAGCAGCTTTCTATCAATACAGCACTTGTAAGTTGTGTTTGTTGAAACGAAGCTATACATTCTCGGTAAAAGTAAGAAGTGGATCCACCATGCCTCAGCGTGGACAGAAGCTAAGTTGGCTTGTACTTAAAAGATTGTTCGTTTCTAACCACCCGTTAAGTCTGTTGATGATGACTCTTTCCAGTAGTTTTCCTAAATATGTAAGAGAAATATAGGTCTGTAAGAGCTTAACAGTTCTCTTCTTTTCAGGAACCCAGAATAGTTGAATTGGAATAATTAAAGCAGTTTCCAACATTTTGGGGCATATATAATGATACCCTATATATTGATAAAGAGTAACGTGATTTCTTCTAATAGTTCTATTGCTTCAGCACCTCATAATGTAGAAGATTTTGTCCTGGTGTTGTGCTTTAGAGTTGAGTAATTGTTATTTTGACAATATTAGCGCATCCAACTCATGTTGATGGCAAAATAGCTACAGGATGTTGTTTTACAAAAATGCGGGCTATCTACTAATAACTTCCTTTAATTTGTAAATTATCTATTCATGGATTTTCATTCTTGCAAGCCTCTGTTTGGGCCTAATCTATTTTAGGTGGGGTGGAGGGCTTATGATATTTTGAGCTTGTATAAGTTCTTATTTTTTGTATTACCGTTTAGCAAAATTAATTGACATTTACTCACATTTATTACAGTTAAAGTATACCGACAGAGAATGTTATGTTGGAGTTTTCAAATTTAGTTATTTTCCTGTAATCTACAATTTGGATAGAACTAACAGTGTTTAATGCTTAGCGATATCTTTTCTTTTCACTTTATGTGCGTTTTACCCTTTTTAAAATTCCATCACCTACTAATTTTTCTCCTTAATCTTTCCCGTTCTTTTTTTATATAAATACAACACACCTTCACACACAATACCACGGGCGCCGGGTTTTGCAATTCACTGGGGTGCTCTGAGAGTTACCCACGGTGTTTGAACCAGAAGCGGGTCCTTCCCTGGGAAAATTTTACAAAATTAGATTCAAAACAGTGGGTTTTTATACCATCTGAGCAACTGAAATTGTATTCTTACGTGCTAGACTAAATGGCCTCTGATCACAACTTTTGTATGTATACCAATGTAGAACTAATTAGGCCTTACAGTTACAGTACACTACTTTTTATTTTTAATATTAAACATCATCTGAATTGAACGAATTTTTTCAATGCACTGTTCAACGTAGTGGTACACTTCTTATAATTATTAAATATGTATGCAAAAATACACCTTTTATTATTAAAAATTAACAAACTTTGTTTATTCCAAGCCCCTAAATATTGAATTAACTTCAAACATTGGCCAACCATGCCGGCTGAAAAATGTATTTAAAACACGGACGATATTGGCAAATGGCAATTTATCTTAGACTTAGATAGGAGATAAGATAGAAAAACATAATATTGAACGGAATGACAGATTTTTACTAGTTACTTCTTACATGGAGCCAGCTAGTAAATCATTGCTTCTCAGAAGCAACTCAAAACGCCTTCTAACTTATAATATAGGGTTCAGTAGACCTTGGCCTTTATGTTTCGGTGATTATGATGGGCTAGGAGGGCCTAGCGACACCTACCATTCCTCATCTTTTAGCCTTTCTCGCAATATAATTCTGAGTGCTGCTCCGCACCCCAATTATTTCTGGAGGGTGCTTTGGCACTTGAGCACCCCCGAAGTCGGCGCCCCTGTAAAATACCAATTTGCAATGATTTTATTACATTCATTAGTACATTTCGTTGATATGTGGTAAGTTGACAATACACTTCCTTTTTAGACAGTAGGTATGTCTGTCCACCAGAATACATTTGTGGACAGATAATCAAGATAATTTAATAATAATTGAGAAACTAAAATATAATTAAAATGTGTTGCATTTCATTAATCATGTTTGAGTAATTTTCATAAATTACGGAAATGGAAGTGGATTAAGTAGTTTTTCCCTAAAAATTTATTGGTTATAGTAAAAAATTTGATTTGTTTGAAAATAAAAAATGCTTGTCGTTAAAGGAAAGAAATAGAACTCTTACAGGATCACGTGTTTGTCTGTATGTCGTTTCAGTTAAATTTCTAAGAAATGGATAAAGGTTTTGAGCTCAAATTTGATGTAGATTTTTTTAAACTTGCTACCCCCACATATATTCCAATAATAAAAATAAAAAATAAATGTTTTATCATCTCATTTTGGATATCTTTTGAAATGTTTTCATTTAATTATATGACAACTTATATCTTAACTGCACATTTTAAATTTTTAATTTGACAAGATCCACTTTTTCCTTAAACATTTTTTAAGGATGGCTTTATGTACTATCTACACTCGATTTCACGTTCAACGTGCGGTACGGAGTGCCCATAAACCATGCTATCTGAACGGCAGTTTCAGTGATACTAACCGTCCAAAAAACATCAACTCCCACGCAATGCTCAGACAGTTGACGCAACCCGCATGACAATAAACGTGATGTTCCCAGTAATTTTAGTAGCATGACTTATCTTTTGTAAGACCCTGTACTGCACGTTGAACTTGGAATTGAGTGTAGTATTGTATTCAAATATCAATTTTCTGTATTCTTAGTAAATTGTTTGAATCAAGATCTACAATTTGTTTTTGTATAATTTAAGAACCTGTTTTATTTGTCTTCATGTACAGGCACTAATATGCACAGAACTAGAAGTAAAAGGCCGCAGTACTCTAAACATCTGGATGAACCAGTTGTTAGACATGGCTGGGAATGAGAATCTCTCTGCTGAAACACACACTCATGCTCTTAATATAATGAGAACATTATTCCGTAACACTCAGCTAGGTGAAACTGTCAGTCCATTTGTTGAATCTGCGATTATTATTACTGTCATTGGATTTTCAGCTTCTACTTGGCCTGTAAGTATTATTTTTGTTCCAAGATTTGGTAAATAGAACCATTTATGGGGATGAAAATATTTCATTTGTAAATGTCATAGAATAAAATTCTTTAGAACTTACAAATTTATTATAAAATAATTTTAACCAAACAATAGGTTTAAAAGTGATATGTTTTAAAGACAAAATGGTATCAGACTTCAAATAATTATACAAAATGTAGTAGGCAAAACATGTAAATAAATTATACAAGATTATCTAGGTATAAGTTTTTTAGTAATATTTTTTGAATCTCTCACAAATATTTGTAAAATAAATTTGTATTAAAATACTATGCTATAATAATAACAAACATCTATTATTTTTAGAAGCATGTTAATCATAAAAAAAGGATAAACAATTTTTAAAAGATGGGCTACTTTAAAATTACTTTTTTTTTATCTTAAATTTTTCCAAACGTCTGTCATAAAACATAGGGAATTGAAAAAAAGGGCTTTTTTCTTTGTAATACCAATTTATGTAGCAAAATAATAATTATAAACATATAACAGGTTTCTAGTGTGGTGTCTTAAAAAAAGCACAAACAAACTATAAAAACAGAGTTCTTAAAAATGTATAAAATCAAGTTATGAATGATATTTTTTTGTACATATATTTAAACAAAATTTATAATAAGTAAATAATTGTAGATAGAGTCTTAGATAATTTAAAATGATTTACATTTTTTACAGGAACGCAACTCAGCCACGCTTTTACTTAGCACGCTTGTTTCCCGCGTATTTGGAGTTCCACGCTCCAAAAGCCATATCCTCAGTTGGAAAAACAAAATGACCGGACGCATTTTTTTCCAACGGTATCCAAAGCTTTTTGACTTTTTCCGTGACCAACTTGAAAAAGCAACTAAATCGTGTAGCAAAACTTCACTTCATCCTTCTCTGTATCCAGTGCTGCTGTTTCTTGGCCGACTTTATCCTTCTTCTCTTGAAGGCACTGATTCAAACTTGCAGGTAGTTTATTTTAATTATGTATCAAAATGCTGAATCTATATATATAAAAGCCAAATCCACTGACTCACTGATCACGATTTCTCAAAAACTACAGAACGGATTGGAACGAAATTTGTTATGTAGCTTGCACTAGGGCCATGGGTGCTCACTAAGAAAGGTTTTCAAAAAATTCTAAATTTTAGGGGGGTTTGGGGGGTTCAAAGTTACTAAATCACTATTTCTCTAAAACAACTAAACGGATTGGAATGAAATCTGGTATGTAGCTTCCTTTAAGGCCGTAGGTGCTGATAAGAAAGGGTTTCAAAAATTTGAAATCTTAGTGGGGGGGGGGGGGGGGTGGGTGAAAGTTACTAAATCACAATTTCTGTAAAACTACTGACCGGATTGAAATGAAATTTGCTATGTAGCTTCCTCTAGGACCGCAGGTGCTGATAAGAAAGGGTTTCAAATATTTTAAATCTTAGTTACTAAATCACGATTTCTTCAAAACCACTTTATGGATTGGAACGAAATTTGGTATGTAGCTTCCTCTAGGGCCATAAGTGCTCTCTAAGAAAGGTTTTAAAAAAATTCAAAATTTTAGGGTGTTTTAGGTTGGGTCAAAGTTACTACATCACGATTTCTCTAAAACTACTGAACGGATTGGAATGAAATTTCGTATACAGCTTCCTCTAGGGTCCTAGGTGCTCGCTAAGAAAGAGTTTTAAAAAATTCGATATTTTAGGGGAGGTTTGGGGGTCAAAGTTATTAAAAATCTCCATAAAAAATACATAGTGTAATATATTTATTGATATAATATATTTTTTGTTAATATAAATTTAACTTTGATTTGTCTATACGTGCAAAGCCGGATCGGGCCAGCCAGTAGTTTATATGAGAAATGATGTTATTTACAATTCAGGTTTATTTGTTTGATATTAATATTGGTTTTTTTAATGATAAGGATTTGCTTTTTGGTTTTAGAAAGCATATACCACTTTTTAACCTAGGCTGTTAGCATTTCCCTTTGTACTACCTTTTGGTTTTAACCATCAAAAGTCATGCACCAACTTGCAATCCATAGCCACTTTAAAAATGACTTAAAGTATCATAGCCTCTTTTTAGAGAACTACTAACAACGGAATGATAGAGAAATCGATTGTATAAACTCGTGTTCAATTAGTTGTCAAGTTATAATTGGTTAACATTAAACAGACATTAATTTAGAAAACAATTTAAATTAATAGTTTAATTTAATGAAACCAAGTACACAAGTGACATAGGCAGTCAAATCTGTTGACAGGTGACTCATGCACTCGCAAAAACATCTACTGGTATTTAAAAAAATTTTAATTATTAATTTTGGATTGTTTTTAGGTGTTTTGGAATATTAAGAGTCCTAATATGAAGAGTTCTGGCCTTGATCTCATTTTTTATGATGTATTTCAAAACATGTTTTACTATCGGATTAAATAAAAACTTACAATTTTTCACCTTACAACGCATTACAGCAATATTTCTATTTATTATGACCACCACACATTTTATTATCAGTTACAGTAGAACTCCAATTATCCGGATTAATTGGGACTGGACCCGATCCGGATAATCAAAAATCCGGATAATTGGATTTTTCTTGAAAAAAGGCCGTTTTTAGGAGAAAAACGTAAACAAAACACAATAGAGAACATTTACGATATTTATTATGAAAAAACAATATCAATGACAATGTTTACATTTTACAAACAATACTAAATCACTGCAAAATACATTATTTTTTTAACAAACCAGGCAGAGTCAGCTGTTTTGCTACCTTAAATCGATTCCGAGCCGCCAAGTCTCGCATCCGTTTGACTATGTTCTTATTCAAATCTGATCCGGATAATTGGCTATCCGGATAATTGGAGTTCTACTGTACAAGCAATGGTGGCTGATGAATTACTAGCTTGGGGGTTCAAACCTACTGAGTAACTAGGGAAAATTTGTAATATAATATTTGAATTTTTTTCTTAACTATTTTATCTATAATGATTTTATACAGTCCCGCGTCGTTGGGCCAATTTTATAACATCACAATTATTTACCTTTATCTATATTGTTTATATTGGTCTGTGTAAACCCACGTAGTTGGGCTAATTTATAACTTATTAAATAATTTACCTTAAGCAATTTCCACTTGTGGAGTCAATTTTGAATAATTTAAATAATTTGGGTATGTAGCTATATTACTAGTTGCCTGGAAACAACATGAGACAAGGTAAGCCACTTCTTTATAACATACTAGCTGACCCGTACGGCGTTGCCCGTGATGGTTGGTATTTTCAGTCTTTTTAACGTAATTGTATTCTTTTTAAGTGTTCAGTCAGTGAGTGGTATTTGGCTTTTATATATCTTAAATAATTAGCCCAATAATTGGTGTTTTAGTTCATTGTAGGCCTAACCTAAAATTATATTCAGTTTTTGATCCAAATCAGTTGTTGATCAAAATCAGCTGTTTTAAGCTTTTCATACGAACAGCTGTTTTTTGTGCCCCTGATAAAATCAAAAGAAATCTTTCTTCTTCTTCCTTAAGATTGACCTTCCATAAGATTAACATTGAAACTTTGAGGGCCACTGGGGCGTAGCCCTAATGTCCTAGGACTTCGGTAAATGGCCTAAAACCTTCCCAGGGTTAACCTGTGTTACTATGCAAAATTTCAAAGCAATCGGATTTACGGTTTGGTAACGCATAAAGGACAAACGTACAAACAGACGGACATACATTGAATTTTATATACATCTCCTTATATAAAGCTAGACGGTAACACTGATTCATTGACATTAATTATTAGGCACTTCCCGTAGTCAGACCCCGCTCAACCTTATACTTGAATTAAAGCTCTCGACGAGAAACGTTTGGGAAAATTGCCAGAAGTTAACATTTTTTAATTTTGCAAGCACCTTTTGGGCGGGAAAGATTTTTTAGATTTGTTTCATTTTTTCACTTTGAGTGCGTTTTGTAAGAAAATGGTAAGAGATAGCAAAAAATGTTAAATACAAAAGTTGTACAAAATTTAATTTCAGACTAATGATTTTTCATCAGATTTAAGACCCAATCATCCATTTAGCTACTATTCATCCGAGAAGGGAAGCTCCGCCCAACGTTCTTAAAGCTAGACGATTTCACTGATTCACTGACATTAATTATTAGGCACTTCCCGTAATCGTACCCCCTCGACCTCATACTTGAATTAAAGCTCTCGACGAGAAACTTTTGGGAAAATTGCGAGAAGTTAACATTTTTTAACTTTGGAAGTACTTTTGGGCGGGAAAGATTTTTTCAATTTCTTCATTTTCTCACTTTGAGCGTATTTAGTAAGAAAGCTGTAAGAGATAGCAAAAAATGTTAAATACTAAAGTTGTAGAAAATTTAATTTCAAAGAAGAGATTTTTCATCAGATTCAAGATCCAATCATCCCTTTAGCCGCTATTAACCCGAGAAGGAGCTCCGCCAAAGAATCCATCAAATTTCCCATGTTAATCTAATGGAGATATTGTTTAATGAGTTAGAGTCAGCTGCCAAATAAAACAGCTGATTTGTTCTCGGTCACCTATGTACAAACGTGCCAAAGATTAACGAGATTCTGTAGCGAATTTCCAACTGCGAGCGAAGCGAAGCAGCCATCTGAGGCGGGGTTGGGACGCGAAGCGTCCAGGGGCAGAGCCCCTAGTAGAAGATATAATCGTTAAATAATTCACTCAAATTCAACAGGCCAGCAAGTAGGAATTATCATAAACATGAACTAATAAATATTTATAGTTGTTAAAATAATATGTTATTAAAGCAATATGAGCCAGTGAACCTATAGCACGAGCCGCCACGGCCTATAAGGTTCTTCGTCTTCTTCTTCTGTGGACTGTCCAGAACCTTATGCAATCCAACCTCTACTAGGGCTTATTGCGCTCCCACGTAAGGATCCCTTAGTTACTCTGGTCCAGATCTATAAGCCTGATGAACTTAAGAATCCTTTTGACAAGGTTATGCATATTAAGTTAACAACTACAGACTTTATCTGATTTAGGCTTTCTTTGTATAAAATCCTTATTAGCTTGAATTTGTAGTTGTTTCTATGTCCTCCTGTCTTTGTGCAATTTTTCTTTTCCAACATCTCTATTTAACTTCTAATTTTGTACATCTTTTAACTCCACTGTAACTAACAGTTGCTTATTTATCCTGCGGTTCTTTTCCTTTCCTTTCTCTTTCAAAATATTTTTCTGCTCTGGTGTTTTCTACGCTCTCCTCAAATGATTAAAATTGATACTATTACCTATACTATTTAAAAGTAGAAGTAATTTAAAACGGTTGATTTAGCTTATCTCAAAGATGTTTTGATTATATAAGAAAGTCTGATATTTAACATGAAGAGTATTTCTATGTTAATAAATGTTATATTGTTTTCCTCTAGCTAAGCGAGTACATTCCATACATCCAAGCTTGTGCGGGTAGCAGTGTTTTGAAGACAAGAACCCTGGCTGCTGCCGCAATGGTACCTCTTATTTCTCCTGACAAACTACCTCAGTGCCTCAATAATCTCTTCTCTGATCTCACACAGTTTAGTCTAACTACAAACGTAAAGCATGGCATTCTGTTACAGGTAATATATTTTATCCTAATAGCTGGTTATACATTTTTAAATTACTTTGTTAATTCTGACTAATTTGGTATTGACCTAGTTAGAATTTTCAAAAATATCTTTGTTTGATGTTATGTTGTTTAAAGTGAATGTATAAACGGGAAACAATTGGCAAATAACGGTGAAGTAACTACTTCCTCTCTCACATTAACTTTGTAAAAAGGTACTCTTCTTTGAAGTTTTTTTTTTACATATAGAGGGGGAATGCAGTAGGCACCATTAGGTGACAAGTCTCTCGGTGTGTGAGACTTTCGGTTCATCCTGTTTACCCACTAAACCCTAACCTCATTTATTCCAGGCTTAACTCCTTGTTGGGGCCGTATTTATGCATTACTTCTACGTTGAGCCACTTTTCACTGACTCTGATGTAAAATGCTGTTTCTATATTTCAGAGAATATCAGCTTTTTTCATCAGTACTCTTTGGGTACATAGCTGTCGACTGCATCCTATTTTCTACCTGTAGCATCTGATTTATTTTATTATCAGATGTTATTTCTCCACTTATTTCAAGGCCTACTTTTTCTATCTCCGCCGTCCATGACAGCTAAATAAATTGTGTTTTGTGTTTTCCATTTCACTTCTACAGTAAGCATGCCCAGGTGAATAATACCAAAACTATAAAGATACTCATTAAAGCATCCATGCCCAGTTAAAGCTAGAGTGAGAATGAAGTTTATCTCCCCACAAAACAGGGGTATTGACAACCAGACAATTTTATTGGTACTACTTGGGGGATCAAACATCGTACAGCCTTTTGGTTGTATGAATTGGTGATCAGATCTCAAATCAGAGTGGTAGACTGGTAAAAAAAACAAACCAAACTGCTACGGTGAAGACACTGACCCGTCTACAAAGACTTGTAAACTTATGCATAACTGGAGCTTTCAGAAGCAGACCTGCAGCAGCTATGGAGTTACTTCTTGGACGCACACCTCTAGCCATTTACATAATGTCGGAGGCTAGAAAATCTGCATACAGACTGTCGTGTGTGAACAAATGGCGGAAGGGCATGCCTAGGATAGAACATTCAGTACTTAAAAACTCGGTGGTAGACATGGTGTCCGACACTATGTACACTAAGTATGTCTTCAGCAGACCCTTCTCAGTAATCCTTGGAAACCAAAAAGACTGGGCAGGGAACAACAAACCAGGAACCAAAAAACACTAGTCTGATGCACAGAAGGGTCTTTGATGGACTGGAACTCGGGCTACAACATGTATAGCGCATTACCAGGAACAAATATCAGTAACTTCTTGTAAGACTGTGCAGTTTTGTGCCCACTTAGAATTATCAAAAGGCTACAGAAATATACAAATCCTAATTCTCTCCGACAATCAAGCAGCATTTAAAGCACAGGAGTCAGTAGAAATCTGGTGAAGGAATGTCTCTCATCACTATTCCAACTTTCCACATAAATCATGGAGGAATTGAGATGGCAGACACCCTCGCAAAGAAAGAAGCATGGGGGGGAACCAAGGTGTTGCAATGGTCGCACAATGGCAATGAGTAGAGTGAACAACTGGGTCAGGAAACAGCAACATCATAGATGGTCCACTCATGCACATACAAAGCAAACAACTAGTCAGGCCACCAATCACTAAGCCAACTAAATCCCTGAAAGTTAAACCGACAACAGCTCAGACGAGTTATGACCCTCACAACTGGTCAGTTCTAGCAACAGTAGAAGTCCTAAAACTGTGAAAAGGCCCAAGAGTCTGCTATACACATCATCTTTGATTGTAAGATGCTGGAAAACAGAAGGAGAGAGCTCTTTGGAATTCAGACACCATGGGACGAAGACGGCGCCTACATTGTGGAGAAAATTCTGGACCTCACAACGCTTACAGGTTCTAACCAGCAAAGTGTGGCAACTTATGGGGCACAATAAACTGAAGGTTGATCTAACTCCAGCCAAGACCATCACTGCACTCTCTGACATGGTGTGGTGCGCTGAGACAATTCTCAATGCCACATAGGATTGCACCAATGCTAGCTTCCTTCGATTGTTTTTCCTGGTCCATCGCTTCCGCCTGTATTAGTGCCGCTTGCAGCATCTTGGAGCCCATTAAACTAGCTATCAATTTTCTTTTACGTGCTTTGGGTCCTCTTAAATTTGGCATAATCCTCACTGATCTTGCCCCTGTGTGGAATTACCTTTTCTACTACTTTGTTGATGTGACTCCCAAAATTTAGTCTATTATACGACTGCTAAATACGATGTCGTAGAGAAGCCACATCATAGTGAGCCTGTAACAGTATGGAGAGCTGTGTTGGGGAGAGGCATACTGGGTCACATTTCGTTGAAGATGATAATGGGAATGCAGTTACTATAAACTAGGTACAAAGAGAACATGCTTCAACCTTTTGCAAGAGATCTGACGAGGTTAGCAATCTTACTTTTGGTTCCCAGTGGTTCCAGAAATTTGACAACAGCATGATTTCTCTAGGAACAAATTTCCAAACAACGCCCACTCCCCCCGACCTTTTACCACCTGACGCTTATGTGATGGAATGATGAAGGAAAGCATCTTCTGAAATGAGCCACCGACTACCATAGCTTTGAGATTATAATATTTGCTTTTAGGTTATAAACTGTATATAAATACAACCTTTATGATTAATATATTTGTTTATACAAATTTAATGAAGAGATACCTATTCGTTTAACAGCTGATTTCACCCATCATCTGTAATACTTGAACAAACCCAGTGTAGATTATAGTTTGGGGTTATGTTTATAACTTCAATCGTTATAATTTCTTGTGAAGTT
>JAGFPH010002344.1:84783-95434 GCA_018207615.1 Philaenus spumarius | reverse complement strand
TTGGGGTTATGTTTATAACTTCAATCGTTATAATTTCTTGTGAAGTTTATTTTTTTTTAATATGAGTTATAGAACTAATGTATGCCATAATATAAGTTATAATATTTGCTTTGAGGTGAGGTTATAAGTACAACCTTTTATCATCAATATATTTGTTTTTACAAATTTATAGAAGATACCTCCGTTTAACTTCGGAAACATTCGTACATCTTCGTATAACATATTCGATTATTAATTTCTCCACTAAAATAGTAATAACTTCTAAATCATTTGATCTATCAATATGAAATAAAAAACAATTAAAAGATAATATTTTTATCTTCCTTTAAATATATAATAACGTATGTAAATAAAAATGTTTAAAAAATATGCCTACAGTTTTATAATCCTTATTATTTTACACATTTACCAAGTTAAAAATCTCTGTCAGCATAGTTAGGTAGGCCTAGATAAATAGGCCTTAATGTTGTTTTTAAATATTTTGTTTTTAAAGTGATGTATTTCTAATGTGTATCTAATTAATCAGCCTGTGATTTTTATGGGGACTTACTAGTTTATATAATATAATACAGATTTTGAATTTGTACAATAAAATTATAATTATTATTACTGTAGATTACAGTAGCAAGCCATGACAAATTTGTACTGATTTATATTATTTTGTAGGCTTGTTTCCTGCTTGAATATACAACAGAATTGCCAGCGGGAATTTCAAATGAAATTGAACAACTCTGTGAAAATTGGATTCTGAAACTAATTAAGTTTTTTGAAACTAAGCAGTGTCCATTAGTGATGGAAACTTTATTCAAAGTTATGATTGTTTTATCCACAAAGTATTACAAACGTGTGCCTTCAAACATCTGGAATACTGTATCGGAAAAACTAAATCAATTGTTGTTTCACTCAAGACATAACGAGATAGGTTACAGCCTATGTTTGAAAAAGTGTGCCGAACTTCTGTTAAGGATCGTCGTTTTATTTCAAAAGATTGAAGATATAATCAGTGTTATTCTCCGACTATTAAGCCACAAAGAATATGAGGTTGTTTCGACAGTTTTAGATTTCTTGTATATACTTCTTAGCTCGTCCAAAGAACAATCAGATACCAGTTATTTGGGAAGTTCATCGAACGAAATGCTCAGGTGTGAAGTCTTAAAGAACCAATTAATATCGGAGTTAATAATTAAAAAATTGCGCTCAAAAGCAGTTCATACTAGTGATATGGAGGAAATTTTAGCGGTTGTGAAAGTGTATCCTTTACTATTGAGGTTATTTTCAGAAAATTTTGGGGTTCAGGCTTTTGTTGAACTTTGCGTAGATGAAGATGAACTTAGAGTTGTTGATGTATTGGGATGCATCTGTGCACTCCTTGATGAAGAGGTGAGTTTAAAATAAATTTGTTGGAACACAAATACAAAGTAAATTAAACTTAAAGCTTCCGCACTTCTAAATTAAATAACAAAAAATCAATCAGGTGTAAAAAAAATAATTTAAGGAAAGCTGTCTAGAAACAGCTAAAGATTTCTATACCCTTTTTTAGGAACCAATTTGTCGGTAGTATACAAATTTTCTTCTGGTTTTTAACTGAAAAACAACTAAGTATTTAACTTGGATTTTTAAATTTAGGAACTGTAAAACCTTTTTTCAACTGATTGGTACCCAACTCCTCTGAAATAATTCTAAAATTTATTTGAAGAGCCGTATGTAGGAGTGGCGCACGGAGGATTTGGCTGGGGGGGGGGAGGGGGGGCTAAGCTCAGGTCAGAATATTTATATATATATATTCAACAAATCCTAAACGGATGAAAGTTCTATCATAAAGTCTGAAACATTATATATTTCTTAAAGTGAATGGTGATGGGCTTGAGTCAGACAATAGCGCAATATAAACATTCTTTCCGCAAGATCACCCCGCACTGACCTTGAGTGACGGTCTAGCCAGCACCTCAGCGCTCTGCCTTTTAGGGCCACGATATATGAGCGCTGACAGCGCCGCGTTTTCAACATCGCGTTGTCAGCATGTTACACGAACGCTATTAACGCTAACGAATTTAGTTAACCGGGCGTTGAGCGTTGCCAATGTGGATTGACGCGGGCGCTATCAACGCCGAACAAAGTTATATGGAGCGCAGCTACCAGAGAGGCCACAGTAGAATAACTACTAGAAAGTAGTTATTTTTTATTTCAAAGTGATTATTGTGTACTTCAAAATGTACACGAGCGAGCCGAGTCGACACCGACGGAGTCGATTTTTTCCACGCTCCGGTGACAGCATACCGGATCGGGTCGATTAGGCTCCACTCCACGCGGGTTGGGTATAGATATAGTCACAGGTCAAAACCAGAAAGAACGTTCGATCGCTTCCACTGTTCGTCCATAATAATTTTGCAATTCACGGTAGTTGTGGCAGTAGTTGTGATGAGGTAGAATGCGCACGCATCCTTCCGACACATGTCGGAATGGTGCGGGTCTGTTTGATTTATCCACTGCTACGGATTTCCGCGACGGACCGGGTCAGCTCGACTAAGCTCAGCTCGTGTAAGTATAGCTCAACCTTGATACACGATTTGAAAGCACTGGGTGTGTACCCCACCGTCTAGCTCTCCTGATACACAATTCCTCATATGTTTCTATTATTTGTAAAACACCTAGACAGAATGACTGAATGGTTTCCATTTTGGAAGTGAAGAACGCAACGTTGACAAAGCTTCAAAAACGCTGTGTATAACACGGGACCCAACGTTGCGCTTTCAACATCCCGTATAACTTGGAATTTAACGCCCGGTTTTCAGCGTTATCAACGCATGCTAATCAGCGCTCGCATACCGTCAACTCATGAACCAGTCCGCCGAGACTGAAACATCATGATTGTGTAGTGGAAAAATCATATTTATTTCAAAAAGAACGATTTTTTTTTCGTGATCACATCATGAAATTTATCAAAAACAATGTAATTTTTAATTTAATATCGACTAAATATTCAACGATCGATTAATTTAAAATACAATCCACATTACTAAAAAGACCTTCTGGGGGGGGGGGGCGGGTCAGGTCCTGTACGTCCACCCCCGTCGGTGCGCCACTGGTATGTATACCTATAAAATTGTTTCAAGTGAATGACGATTTTAAATTATTTTTCCAATAAATTTTTTTTGCAATTTTACTAATGTTACTATAAATCGCATTTATTTTTCTAAGACAATGGACCTTTAGGGGGCATATTAAATACTGAAAAGCTTTTATGTCTACAAGTTTTAAAAAAAATCATTTACTTCTTGCTCTATTTTACACGTAGTGCGAGTACTTATGAAAAATGCATATATTATGACTTGATTAAGATACAAGCCCATATCAATTGATAGTTTTAGTAGTATGTTACACCTTATTCATCATATTTATTTCTTTATGCTGTTTAATTTTTTTTTAGATTTAGGAGGAATAACTTCTTTTTTTATGCTTAAAACCCCGAAAAATACTGAAATTGATGAATGGCAGTTCTGAAATTCCATTTCTTGGTGGGATGTGGTATTAAAAAGGAATCATTATTGACAGTAAAGGAGCTAAAATCTTGTATAGTTACCATGCCGTCAAGATGTTGGGCACACCAAGAGACAAAATACCTATGGACACGCCATACTTAAAAAATAAAAATAAAAAATATATATTATATAAGTCAAAGAAATATTAAAGTCAAAATTATCTAAAGTTAAAGCATAGTATACAAACAAACAAAAAACTTGTGCAGACTCAGAAGATTCTACTCAACTGTTACACAAAGTGCAAAACTAGTTATAATGTCATGCGAGTACATGTCAGGATGACATTATTAATTTAATGTGTATATTTATTAAAACAGCAGAACTAGTTACAATTAATTGTGAGTTGTGTGTACCAAAATAAATAACAATACAAACAAAACAATTGATTCTATAAGTTTAATAACCCATAATAAACTAATTTAACCAAAATATATAACAAAATGAACTTAAAACAAAAACAGACAACTTATGATATAAAATGAATTTACCAATTTCAATACTTCCCCTCAAAAACTTTTCTTCTGTGCTAGCACTTATCACTAATCTATCATATGTAATACACAGTTCATTACTTTGTTTTAATCTAAAATTCAAAACCTCAACAGTGTTTTTGAAGTAGTCATTCCAACCGTGATCGCTCTCGAAAAACACTCTTTCTAAAACAATTTGATGAACGAAGTGACCATACGTCTTACTTGCACTGAGTATGATGCTGAACTAACTCCCTCCCACCTTTCTAGAAACGATTAGGCGGGCAAATATCCGTTTTTAACTATAACAACTGCGCATGATGTTCTAATTTTGGGCATGAGATACCAGTTTGAATTTAATACTTAAGCTCTTTTAACTTCACCTGTCTTTCATTTACATATAATTTCTTCACTAAATATCAATAACTCAGATTTCCCTATTACGTATTTAAAACATATTCTCTTGTAACCGTAACTTATATTCTCCTGTGCTGACTGTTTTATATAATTTTGAAAACAATTATTTTTTAATTACTCTTTAGTTTATATATTTTTCTCACTTGTAAAATCATATACATTACGATCATAATCATCATAAAAGACTTAATAACGGCTAATTTTTGGTACAGTGGTTAACAAAATTAAAATAAAACAGCAATTTAAAATGTTATTATCCGTCTTCAAATATTGAACCCATCATAGATGATTTGACTATGTCCATAATAAAAAATATACCATCTAGGGACTTCCATACATCAGTTTCTCGTATTATCTTAAAATTATAAGGCTAAATTATTTGGTCCACCGTGGATGATTTGAAAACGTACATCATAAAATAATTATGCCTTCTAGGGACTACGATACGGCAGTTTCTCTTTTAGCCTTAAAACTATAGTGCTTCAAATATTGGGGACACCTTAGATGGTTTGACAATGTTCGCATAAAGAAATATGCCACCTAGGGACTGCCATACATCAATTTCTCTCATTATCTAAAACTATAGATTTTTTGCATTTGTATTTTATCAAGCCATACAATTTTTTTCTGTGGCTTTAGACTTTAATCATAAGTCATTAAACCTTAAAAGAAGCGCTTAATTTGACCAAGGATCCTTGACAGTACTATGTTTAACATAAAGATTTTTTTAAATACACCCTCTATTAACTTTTATTCGCCATATCTTTGTTATTTGTTTATTTAATTAATATTACAATAGGTTAATTACCTTATATCATTCCGTCGACAATCCAAAATGTATCCTGGTTAGGATGACCGGTTTCAACGGTTATACCGTCATCTTCAGATCCTTTGATTTAATTCCGCCTGTACTGGCGTCGTCTTCTATATATTATTGGCACATTATATATATTTAATTACAATGTTATTGGACTGTAAGTCATAAATAAATAAGTTATAATTATTAACACAAAAACACTGACACAATAAAAACACATAATCATGGTGTGGCGCCACGAATCGTTACCCTAGTCTAGTTCATAAATATTTTATTATTGCCGCACTGGTTGAACGTGTACACCGGGCGGTCGTCAATACCGTACTAAGCGGTCTGTTCAAGCAATCTGAACCCAACCCCCTCCTTCAGTCGGATCACAGTTGTTTATTTAATTTATTGATTGCACTGTTTTAGATATATTTTAAGTCAAAAATCCGGTGTGGCTATCATTGACAGTAAGGCTCCTTTTATTCACCGCGGCAGGTCGCAGCTGTCCTTCGCTGCAGCCGATCTCTGTCCCAAATTTGCATGCGGCAAGTCGCTGCGATCAATCGATATCGCGTAGAGGGGGTAAAAGTGCTGCCAACCACATTCGGCAGTCACTCAGCGAATGTGCACACGAACACTGAATCCCTGACCGTACACATAATGGATCCGTGTGTTTTGGCGTACGCATATTTACGATTACAGTCAAAAAAGTGACGTAAGAGGCGTTGGAATTGCATCCAATAAATCAAGCTCATTATGTAGATGGTGCTTTTAGAAACCTGTATGGACTGTTAAAAGAAGACAGTGAAATTTTTTTAAATTATTGTTGGCTCGGTTGGCAGCCATGCGAGAGCGGGAGCGGGCTGTCGCGGGGAATAAACGGTCCTATACAACCCAATGCATATAGGAATCGCTCGCTGCCAGCGATTTCTAAGTGCAGGCAACTGAATTTATTAAATGCTGCGACTCACTGCTACTTCTGAGACCGCTCCTTTTTTAATAAAAGTACCTATTTAGGGCAATGCACTTATACACCTGCCGCGGTGAATAAAAGGACCCTTAGCCCTACATTATTAGACATTACTTCTTGTAGTATGTAATGTTCTGGTAATTTTTAATTAAACAGTTAATTCAAAATAATGGTTTTACCTTTTTTTCAAGAAACTGGATATATTGAGAAGTCTAAGACATTAATTCGATTTCAGTAAATGCAGAATAATTTTCTTGTTTAAACTTGTAGAAACTATAAGCCTAAAATTAGCAAAGTTTGGTTGAACTAAGCTCTTAAATACTTTCATCAGTCATTAAGAAATTAACAATGGAAAATTCCAAAATTATTCAATAATTTTAACTTTTTATAGTTAGGCCTATTTTAAAACTTGTGGGATTATTTTTAAAGATGCTGTAATAATTTTTGGTACTTTTTATTTTTACTGTCAAATATTTGTTTAATATTTTAAGTAGTGTCACAGAATGATAAATGAATAAACTTTAATGTACTCTAAACACCATGATCTCTTACAGGTTTCCTGTTCAGAGGATGACCTAAATGCAATTAACAACTTGTTAGTGCAATATACTAAACCTGAATGCAGTGAGGAGTGCCACCAAGCTGTTTCTCTTTTACTGCTTAAACATTTCCGTAGACTTAGTAGCAATAAACTTCCTTTGGACAGTAGTAAGTAATCTTTCATTATATAATAATGTTGTATTAATTATTGTACATTATAATAATATAGGTGAAATCTATACTAGCTTCTCGGTGAAGTGTAGCAAAATATGTTTGAACTTATTCCTTAAAATTTTCCCCTTGTTTTGGATATCCACCATATTATTTAAAGATACCAAATACTTTTTTCACATTTTCAACTAATGATACATTTTAATGTTTCTAGATGATTACAATATTGAAATAACTAAACCGTTTTTTAAATAACTTTATTTATAATTTTAAAGACCAAACACTAAATTAAGTTGTTAACTAATGTTTTGGTATTGCAAAATTGGATTGGCCTTTTATCAATTTCTCTTCCAATAAATATTTATATATATTTCATTTATTTCTCTACTATTTTCAATAAAATCTTCATAATAATCACTCATCATCCACTTCAATAAGAAATAATGCAATAAACTGCAGATAATCTGTGAGATGTATTACGTAGGGATCTTTCTTATTAAAGACTACTCGCTTGGCTCTAATTATGTTGTGAGAGGATAATATACTTGCTACAATAACTCAAACCCCATCAAGAATATTTTAACATATCTTTAATTCCAATAACAGATAAATAGACTATTTAATACAGTGCTCTACTAACATGTTCAGAAACAATATGCTTTAATACATCCTATGCCTAACTCTACGGGCAAAACTGAGTTCAAATAATATATTTACTTCCCAAAGTACTCAAATAATTAATTACTTTAATTTATTATAAAACAAACAAAACTGATTCTACTTAGTCAAAACAATTTCCCCAAATATTCACAATAAATGTTCCTACCTTAATTTGTCCTCGTGGCTTCTTCCGGTCAGCCCGTATTGCCCCGACGTACACCTTCGCTCGTTCCACCCAAAAAAGCCTCGTCTCGAATTTAGTCGCCTCTATTTAACATCTCTGTCCCCACTCAGTTTTACTCGTCTAGCTCGGTCGTTGGCTTACTACAAAATGCAACTATGCGATTTGACTTCATCGCGTGTTGCACCATAGGCTACCAATAAAATTCTACATCTAATATGGTTAAAATATAAATTAATAATAATCCTCATCTCACTTCGTAACAGATGGTATTTTCATGTATACAGGGTGTTACAAAAAGGTTGGGCTGGCTATGCAGATTCAGATTCTACATGCAAAAATAAGTCGAAAATGTAGTATAACATTTTTTCGATTTCGGCTTAGTTTAGCCGTAATCCGCCATTTTGTTTTTGTACAAAAACTCACTGTAACTCTGGAAATAGATAAGATATCGATTTCAAATTTGGAATAAGCATTTTATATGTTACGATTAACAAGTGTACCAAGCACAAAGAATTTATTTTTATAATTTTCAAATAGCAAATCGAATGCACGGGAAAAGGCGTACTCCGCAATGCTTGCGGATTTATAATTTTATAATTATAATTATTACCATTTCAAAATGGCAATTATTTTAAATTTCTAAATATCAAAATCCGTAAATTTTACAACAAATTTACAACAGATAAAAAATTGCTTAATTTTATCCCTTAAATAATGGTGCATAAATTATTAAGATTCCATGACTATTAATTGAGTTTTGCAATATTATGGAAATGACCACATGCGAATTTTGTGGTAATAATGAAGTGTAATAACAAATGATTTATAAAACTTAACAAAGTAACAACTTTTCGAACTAAAAACATGAAATTTTTTTAATTTAGCGATAAAATTTAGCCATTTTTTGTCTCTTGTCATTTTTTTTTTTTTTTGTCAAATTTACTGATTTTTATATTTTGAAATTTAAAATGGCCTCCATGTTGAAATGGTAATAATTATAAACTTGATATTACATTTTATTTTAGTGCTCAAAGCTTCTCGGAACCAAGTTTTTTTTTTAACAGATGGAGTTACTTTTTCGAGAAGGTAAGTGAATTGGTCCTCGTTCATTCTTAAATGATTTTTGTATTCCTATGGATCTTTTTCTGCCAATTCTCTCAATAGCATTGACGAAGCTCCCAGATTTTCTCTTCTTGGGACCTATGGTTTCACCCACCAACGTCTTTGAGCACGGCTAGTTGTCGATAAAATTTCGTGCAGGTCTTGTATAAGGCCACATGAAATTGTATCAATGCCTCCGCATATAATCTTTGAATTCCTTCTCGAACGAGACATCCTGCCACCTGGTACCACAGCAGACACAAAACTGAGGAACAGTGACAGTGAACGTGAGATGAAAACGTGTGAAGAAGGATGAACACTCTGGATGAATTCACTCTCAGTGATTCACTTTGGATGTAGATCAAAAGTGGAGCAGTGTAAATCCTACTTTACATTTACACTACTACTGATTCAACTACTCCAGAAACAGAACTAGGACGTGTCTCTGAACTCATTGAACTAAAGTAATGAAACAAAGAAAACAAATGAACTACATTTTCCAATTGTATTAAATTTCAATTAGCCACAGATAGGGGCAGTTGATTACAAGGAACTGAATCTAAACAAGTTTACTGCTTGTATTTTTTGTGATCATTGTCTTCTCTATCAATTAATATGTAAAAGTAATGCATATAAATAAAATTAAATACATAAATCGTACAGAGATTAAATATTGTACTAAACGATAGTTATTATATATCTGGTATCACTGGATATGTTATGGATTTCAGATAAATCAGAGACGAGGCAGTTACTGAAAAACTCCTGACCTCGATACCATACCTGCCATTCTCATCCTTCCTTCATACGTAATGCATATTTACTGATATAGAGGTGTATTTCAGAAGTTAGGTTATTATTTAATGTACTTGTTTTAGGCCTAATTGTGTTTGAATGATTTATGTAAAATACAGAGTATGAGTGAATACCAAGTGAAATGCATTTAACCTAGTGAAACCTATTTGAATAGGTTATTTTAGATGTACAGTCAACTCCCGATTATCCGGGATAGTTACCGGCAAGACCATCACGGATAATGTGAAATCCTGGTTAAAGCAATTCGTTATAGTATAAGGCCCAAATACAAGGTATTAAGCAAAAATTATAAACATAATGGTTATACTGTACCTTTAATCACCCCTAAAACGTATAAAAAACTACAAACACAGCATTATTTAGATTGAAATAGCAGTTCAGCAATATATTATTTAGAATGTTCAAACACGATTAAAATAGTCCAGAAAGTTCGACAACGAGTAAAATAGTCCGTCAGAGTTTTTTTGTTTTTTTTTTTGCATTTGCTTCCTTTTTCAAAATTGTGGATCTTATTTTTTGTAACACAAGCTTGTAACATAATAATGCATCACCTTGAATGACTAAATAGTCAAGAAGGCCTTTCATGTAACTCAGAGTTGTGCCGTGCGTCACTTTCGGCTAGAGATGTTACGTCAATAACATAACTGCTACTTAGTAACTGCTAATCTATAGTAGCAGATTATAACTGCTACTCTATTCTCTAACAAAACGTGAATAGATGCTACTCTTGATTGCAGTAGCATCAGTTTCGTGTTAGTCGTTATTAGTTTGCTACAAGGCCGCCCGCCCTCCTGCCACCCGCATTTTTTCACTTCTTGCCCCACCACCTTTCTTGTCTCAACCCGGTTGACGATCCCGGTTGAGCCGCAACCCGTATAAACCGATCCCGTTTAATCGGGAGTTGACTATACATGGATTAATGGCAAACATCGTTATACGAAATAACTCTCCTCACTTTATTTAGAATAAACAGGGTTT
>JAGFPH010002344.1:69462-84773 GCA_018207615.1 Philaenus spumarius | reverse complement strand
TTAAAAGCTTACACATCAATGGTGCAGCTACAATGTGATGATCCTTCGACTTGGCAAACATTGATGGCAACACTTGTGCAGAATGAAACTGATATATACTGTAAGGCTGTTGTCTTACTTGCATTGGCTTTGGGTGATTTAACTAGGGAAACATCAACATTTGAATTACCTAAGGTAAATTTAACGTCAAGCAAATATCATAGTGTAAATATTTTAGGTAGGTTTTTGGTTTGGATAGTTTTATTTTAAACATGTTTTTGGTTTTCAGTAGTTAGGAATGCACTGGGATGTTAAGAAAATTTGTTTAGTTGTGTTTTCAAATAGTATTGATTTGAGCTTTTTGTAAATTATTTACTTCAATTTTTAGATGTTATTTGGTAATTCCGTTGTTCAGATCGAAGCACTGAAATACTGTAGATAAAACTTTTATAAAAACATCACAGTGTGACTATTCCACAAAAAAAGTATTATAAAAGGTTCACTGTATGAAGTAATCATTTATTAATGATAGACGTTCAATTTTATTATTAATTATTTGGACATTCACCATCATTTGTGTGTTAAAACTAAGGGAAGATAAACCTAGAGTTCTAGGCCTATGTTAAAGAAAACAATGTAAAACTAAAATACACCACTAACCTTAAACACCTCAGAGCTGAAACTGAAAAGTCAATAACACACAATATGACAAACACAACTGATGGCAAAACGTGTCGACAGACCAACAACACATTCGTATTCCCGATACGTCGTGTATTGATTTTTACACACAAACGATGGTAAATGTCCGAATAATTAATAATAAAAATAAAAAAGTTGTTGAAATCTACTTTTAAGCTCTTTAACCATAGAAGTGGTACGTTTAAAGCTAAAATTGGGAAACCGGTTTTTAGTGTTTTGCAAGCATTGTTGTAAAAATTCGCCAATAATAGTAATTCTATCCCAATCCAAAAGTGTTCTATAACTTTTTTGTAGAGAAAGGTTCAACGAATTCATATATGCAATTAAAAAATGTTTCGATATAAAATTGTAAAAATTATTAACTCAGGAAACAAAAAATGTTTAGTAACAAAAGGAAAAGTTCAACTTTAGGCCTACATAACAAGTAGTAAACATTTTTTGTAATTTTTTCATAAGCATACAAACATTTTGTAATTTAGTTCTAAGTAGAACTGTATAAAAACATTTATTAATTTCAAATTTCTTTTTTTGAAAAAACCAGTTTTTATGTTCCAAATACACGACTGCTAACAAAACTAGGCCTAGTTTGAAAAGTAATTTACTAATATGCTTTGCCCAAAAATGAAATATTATAACAAAGTGTAGAGGATAAATCAAAGAAAAGAACAGTATACTTGTCTTTCCTTAGTTCACAAAAGTGTTTGAGTTATCTTTATTTGAATAACAAAATGACATCAATGCAATGAAAAGTCGCCGGTCGCAGGAAGCGTCATATGAATATCGTGGGAACCCACGCACTCCTAATTATGTACTTTTCACTGCTGTCTAGACAAACAAAAAACTGGTTATTTCTAGTTTACTTCCCACCATTAGAAAGATCAAACTATTCTCTACAAAATGGTGAAAAGAAATCTGTCAGAACATATGATATTGTAGGCGTTATCTTGATTGACAAATTTGCTGTTTCATTGGTTGAAAACTGTCCAATCGCAAGGGTTTACAGAAATCTTCGTCATAAATCAAGAAAATAGTGACATCTGATTGGAAGGCTCTATTAGAAAGATAAAATCTTGACGAATTCAATTGTATATTTATAATCTTGATAGAAATACTTCTGTAGATGGTCTTGGACGTGTAAGCAGTGGGAAATAACAGTACAATTGTATGGAAATTCGCTCGCGGAAACAGCTGTAACCCGATCTGAATATTTTAAAACGATGATTATGTATGTAAATATACGTTTTACAAAAAAGTTTTAAATACAAAAATTAAAGTTTAATTGATTTCCTTTCCAACGGTGCCGGTTTTATTACGATTGGATGATTTTAAGTTGATTAAATAACCAAATATGCAAATTCTCGCATAGGTTCGAATTGGTTGCATCTTGCCCCTGAGAGAATGTCACTTTGGGCAGTTTGCCACGGGTAGGTTTACACAAAATTGATTATGACACTAAGTAGGCCTATTCTTACTGAAAACTGATAGTATCGATTATCTTTTCTTGTCGTTGCCTACATGATTACATCCTGACTGTGTTGTGACCTATAACCGCAGGCATTCTAAGTTGAATTTTCTCAAATTTTAAAAAAATAAAATTATCTACACTGTTGTTAAAACAATATTTTTTACATAAAAATGCAAGATCTTTAACCCAGATCTCTGCGTAACACTGCCTGGTTTGGAAAACAAATTATGCTATGGATGAAAACGCAAAATACATTACGCATAATGTTTGTAAGCATCAGAAGTCGCTACACAGTGGGGAATGTAGTGTCGTCTTAGGAGATAAGTGATCGCCAGCTACACATTAATCAGACATTACTGCACTTGTTCTGCGTTCACTTCAATTGTGCTACTCTCTTGCTTGTGTTTGTTATCACTGTGCAAGTTCTTTACTGTGCGATTTTCGCAATCGCAGCGAAGCATAAACATGTTGTTGTGATGATGGAAAGGAAAACGAAAGCATTGTGTAGAATAGATAAAGATGAACCTTTGCTGAGTTGGGTGTATAGACTTCAACCATCTCTGATTGGAAGAAAAGTAGAAACAATATTGAGATCTTTTGTTTGGTTGAACCACTCGAAATCAATTTTGAAAAAATCAAAATGGCTGTAACTCAAAAGTTTTAAATACTCCCAAATATCGTTGTGTGGCATATCGTTTGAAAGCTTATTTAATTCTGAATCCAAAAAGAATAATAATTAATATTAAAACAAAAATAGTACAGCAAAATGGGGCAAAATCGGAAAACACGATTTCGTTGTTTTTTGGCTGCCATTTTTAATCAGTTGAAAATATGGATTTGCAAATTTCACCGTTGGTTTTTTCTTGAAATTCTACATCGAAATGATGTATCACATGACCAAAAACAAAGTTACATTCAAAATGGCAGATTCAAGATGGCGGAGTTTTTTATATCTTAATAAAATAGTATTTTTACATAGAGTAGGTTCCTCAATCACATCTACCTTCAAATTTTCCTTATATATGTGTAACGGGGCCCGCCTCTTTGGGTTCGGCTCTCCTGCGTCCGAATCCTGAAGCGGCGTTTTCCCTGGTCGGGCTGTACCTTTCTGTCCTCGTGCGGACGTACGGGCGTTGTCAGGATGGTGGATGGCGATCGGGTTCTTCAATATTTTGGTAAACTCATGATCAGTTGAAACGTTTATTGAACGATTAATTTTAGCCAAGTTCTACCTATTTTAGTCAATTTAATTAATTCCCCATCTTTCCATCTACTAATTGATGCGACATCCGCCATTTGATCCAAAAAATCTTTAACCGTTTCCCCCCCTTTTTTCACCACTAAAACTCGGCAACACTGGCACCAAACCTAAATGTAAGTCCGGTAAATTTACTGTTTCATTTGCTAGTCTTGATACTTCCATTTCATTTGTTTCAACCGCGGCTAACATTTCTTGCAAAGTTTCATTAAATGTTACTGCTTGCCTTAATTCCCTCCTTAACGTTTCATTCATTTCCATTGTCTCCCTCCATCTTAGGTTTAATAAATCGAACGCCTCCTGTACCGAATATTCTACACCGTCTATTGGTATTTGGTTCGCCATTGTAATTTAGTATTGTATCAATTTATTAATTTTATTAATTTGAAACTTATTTATTAATTTTATAAATAATAATTATTTCACATAAACCCTTTTTATTGTCATTAGTGACGCGTGTACCGTGTACCTAATATTACTCAGCATTTCTCCGCACAACACATTGTATATCTTAAATTACGTAAAACCTTTACTATCGTAAACTTTAGGATTTGTCTAGTAGCGATTTGGTTTAGCATTAGCTGCCCAAATACTATGCCTTTCCTTTATGCGTAGTTAACTATCGCATATCGTTTACGTTAGTAATAATTTTTTTAACCTATCATGCATGATTTCCTTTATATTTATATTATTCTGTAACTTTATATTTATTAATGATTAATTACTGTATTTATTCAAGCTTTATTAAAAAAAATTGTTCGATTAATTATATAAATTTAAAACTTTCCAAAAAAAATCTATTACTTACTAAAAATCATTAAAAAATATTTTTTGACCATAAAGCTTTACCTTTTTTTTGAAGAATCCCACTTCTTGACACCAGTTGTAACGGGGCTCGCCTCGTTGGGTTCGGCTCTCCTGCGTCTGAATCCTGAAGCGGCGTTTTCCCTGGTTGGGCTGTACCTTTCTGTCCTCGTGCGGACGTACGGGCAATGTCAGGATGGTGGATGGCGAGCGGGTTCTTCAATATTTTGGTAAACTCATGATCAGTTGAAACGTTTATTGAACCATTTACAAACGACTACTCTGTTGGTTCCGATTATCCTAAAACTAATATTACGCCATGTGGCCAAAGCAAGATCAATCCCCCATTTATATTGAGTCTAATCGCGGACGCGTTCACTTCCAGACTAACTGATGCTTTTCTCTAGCGTCCCCCTCCCTTAGTTAACTAGGAATCGTCTTCTCAGCAATGTACCTATAGCCAGCCTATACTATGTCCGGTGTTAGTGGACCCTTTAATATTTAGTATCTTTACTTATTATTTATAATTAGTTACGAGTTGAGGGGTACCCATCACATATGAAATATTAAACTGTACCCAGACTTAATTGACACCCTGTAGATGTGCAATATTTATTTCAGAAATTCAGATGAAACAAACTCTAAGAATGATTGCTTTATAATAAATAGAGGATGATAACCATATTAGTTTTTAACTTTAAATCCAGTGGAATTTGTAATAAGTACAGAGTGTTACAAAGGAAAGTTTAAATTTTAAATTATTGTGGTGGTCTTCTTTTGTTTAATCCAATTCTTGATTCTGATAAAACCTTGGTAATTCACTGTCTTAATACAAGAAGCTTAAATAAATATAGTAATGTTTAACAAAGTCATTGTTACGGTAACAAGTCAACAGCAATGCAACAGACAGAGAGTAATGTGTCCGTTTCTAGTATTAAACAAAAGGTCAACTTTATCACAATCGTTTAAAATTTTAACTTACTTTCCAGGTATTTTTTTAGTGAAAGTTGTACATGCATTTTCTTTTTGTTACCAGGGCCAAGTATTTGATAAGGGTGAAGTGAGCAGCTTTTATGAAGAGGCAATATTAAGCCAACAGGCCGGGAAACATTTCAAACATTTATTGCATCTCATTGATGAACAATGTTTGCAAACAGTATTGCTGCCATCTTTAACCGAGTTCTTGGATCACCACTGCGGGATCAAAGCAGATACATTAGCCAGTATACTGTTGTCTGTGAAGGCCCTAGATGAGAGGCAAAACTATGATGGGGTCTTCTGTTTTCTTAAAAATGGGTATCATGCTTACAAACTGAGAACAATCAAAATCAAACATGTTTTGTAAATATTTATTTAAAAAATTATTGGTCGATATGAGGGTAGGACAGAGTAGGTGTAATCATGCTTCACCTGAGTAGCTAATCTTGCTGAACTGAAAGCAGTTCTACTAATATATCTACCAAAGCAGTTCATGCCAAATATTTGGTCATTGTTTGCGAATCTATTGATATCTAAATAGTTTTGAGTTCATACAGAAATAGAAATCAAATAAAGCAAGCGCAGAACCATGCAATTAATTCACAACAATAAGAACTTTAATTTTACTTTTTTACTTTTTTTTACAGTCCAGTAAGGCAATCAGAAATAATAAGAACTTGTTGAATGCCAAAATTTGTATAGAGCAATTAAATTTTTTAAATTTCTACAAATTTGTACCAAAACATTTTTATTTGCATTTAAATAGTAAGTTCTGAGATATTCAAAAGCCATTTTGAAGAAATAGTTTAATAAACGTACAACGCAGAGAAATCAAATGAAATTATTTAGGTTTTACATACTCAGCTTGTGTTGTATGGACACAGCCATTAAGAAACAGCTAGTTTTATTTCATATGGTAACTTTCAGATTTAATTCCTTCCATTCTTCATGTGGCACAATATGAACACATCAGACTCATAAATCTTCATTTCTTGAGAATGTTCTGGCAAAGAGTCATGAGGTATTGAGGTGGAATTTAGCTTCGGCTTGTGAAATTTTCTTAGATTTTTCTTTTTTAATATTTGCTCTTATTTCTAAGATGGTCATAATTGTTTTATTTTAATTAAGAGGTTTTGGCCTGTACTTGTACAAAATACTGACTCTCTACTCCAAACATACCCTACATCCCGTTTAGAATAAAACTTTTTGTTCATCCCAATAGTTTCATCATAGAATATGATTTAGCCGAGGGTAACCTTACAAAAAATCATCATTCAAAACGATATAGTCAAAGGGCATGATCTTTTTCTGTAAAAGACAATGAAAAACAAAGTTAATTCATAATCTATGTTCATTGTCATTGAAAGAAGATAGCAATAAAATAAATCGGTGTAACATGCTGCCTGCTTGCCAGCCGTTTACAAACAAATTTTATTAATAAAAAATAAAAAAAAAAAAAATCAAATTTTGACAAGTTTTTTCTAAGTAAATTTGATAAAAAAAATAACCTTTTGCTGCGTAACAATTACTTGTAATATCATACTTTCAATTTGTATACTTTACTTTAATAATATAATTACCAATTCAAAAAATATAAAATACTATTCCCTTAACCACAACAAAAACAATCAAACATAACCCCAAAATTGAAAGCAGGTTATGTTGTAGTCAGATCTGTGGTTGTCACAGCTGACTACCAAATCTCTGTTACGCAGATTGGTTTATTCATCTGTGCGCTTGGTTGTCAACTACTGGGTCCGTGATTCCAGAAAGACGAGATCTATGTTCTGTTCACAGACCCCCTCCCCCGGAACCAAAGACTGCGGCAAACAACCGACGCCATTTTATATCTCTTAAACTACACTGACTCTAAATTTTATAACCAAGGTTAAATTTACCATGAAGTACTTCTAGGAAGGAAAGGTCTCAAATTAAGAAAACATAATAGTTGGCATTAAGCTTTTAATGCCACATTTTAGTTTTTAAACATATAACATTATAAAGGAAAAAGATTGGCAATTTCATAATTTATCTCAAAGACTCTCTAACATTCACACATTCATTCCAGTTACTCACTTACTAAATTTAGGCATACAACAAATTAAAATATTAAATTTTGAAATGCAGACTTAATTTATTACTTACGTACGTTTTGTTTTATAGTGCACTTTGATAAAGAAACTTACAATATTCTAAATGATTTTAAATTGAATTTATAACCCTAATTAAAATTTTCCCCTTTTAGATGTTTGTTCGTAGCACTCTAGCCTTGTCGTATTAAATTCACTCTGTTCTTGAACAGCGTTTATATCAGAAACATGTTTCACTTGGTACTAATTCGCACAACGTCCGCTATTAGTCCATTTTAAACCGACGCACACCAACGAGATTTTATAAAGTTAATTTTCTTTACTTCGCAACGTACGATTTACGCCATTTCACGTTATTCGTGCACAACACTGTCTCTAGTAACTGTTAAACATACTTTAATTGTATTTACACTTCAAATACCGCAAAAAACTACATTTGTGAACTCATTTCACCACTAACCTTTCAACAGGTCCTTACTGTATCAGATCTCAGCAACCAGTGACGCTTGGTCTTACATCCGGCAAGTTCATTTTGTGGCAATGACGTCATGTCACGTGATGCTTTTCCAGGGGACCGCAAATATATCTCCCTGAGCGTATTAACTCATACTACCAACATCACAAATCAAAATTCTGTTCTTGCTATTACAACTGTCCTTCAAATGTTTATCGACTGTAGGCTAGAAACCGAGTGTCCCCAAGTTTCTTCAATGTACTTTTACACTGTATGATGTTTTGTATTTTAGACATATGCTAATTGTATGTAAGTTTTTTGTTTAAAAATTTAAATTATATTTTAAGTCAAATTTTATTTTATATTATTCAAAACGTCTGCATTCCCCCTTTGAATTTCTATGTTTATTATTTTTTTCTAAAATACAAAGTTTTAAATTAGGCTAATTCATCCAAAATTTACATAACAACTCCCTTTACGTTATACCCCTGTTTAATTAATTAAACTCCCTGAAACTCACATATATATTACATCGGGAACTGAGAGCAGATTTTTGTATTAAATTTACCTTTGTCCTTTTTACCCCTTTTCTGTCAACTTTAGCAAACAATGTCATAAGATCATCAATAGAAATTAGAAATTTTGCTTTTTAATTATGAGAGTTTATTTTTCATGTTTTATGCACAAAACATGTGTATTACAAAATCGCTGATTAAGATTTTGGGTCAAAAATGACAAAATATAAAAAATGGCTGTTGCAACGATTTTGGAAAGAAAGTTGTGAACAAATTTTTAGTAGTAACTGTTGTGCAAAAGTTAATTTTTGCAACTAAAACCATGTATTATTTTTTTAAATTGTTTGCATTAAAAGTTTTAAGTTATTAATTTCATAATCTTTTATTCTATTTAAGAGTTTCCTCCGTGAAATTGAAACTCACTATAACCCTCAAAACAATGTAATAAAAAATCTATGAAGGGTTTCAAGTAGATATCTCTAAAATCATTACATTTTCAGCTTATGTATGAGCTGTGCTCTTGCCGTAAATCAATTTTCAAGCTATTAACTTCAAACTAGTCATGTACATGCAATATTATACTCTTATTTATGTATTTTAAATGGGTATCTTAACAGCCTAGAGGCAATAGTCACATTCTTTTGAGAAAGCAATGTTTTAAAGTTTAATTTTTACTTTTATAATATAATTATGTTTCATTTTCACAATTTAACTGTATTAATAAATTGTTCTTAAATTCTAAAAAGATCGTCGTTGGGTAGTGAAGGCTAATATTGATGACGACATTCAAGACAATATAAGAAGCAAAAGGATTTTTTTAAATCACTAAATTTGTACAAAATTAAAAAGAAAATCCAGATGAATACATGAGAGGTTATATTTTTCAGAACTAACATAATATTTTATTTATTAAACTAATATTTATTTCTTCATTTTAATTATAGGCATATAGAAACAAATTTTTACCTTCTCCTAGCGGCAAAGCATTCCGCTGCTACTGAAACAAAATAAATCCTCTGAAACGATATAAGGCAAAGTTTAGCCATCTTTCCAATAATTCACACATTATTTTATTTCTTCTGAACTGCCATTTGTGCAGGAATGGTAGTAACGTAGCATGTGATTGTTGAAGCAACACTTAATGTTATACTGTATCCATTGAAAGCAATGTTCCGCTTCTAGATTAAAATTTTAATGATAACATAGACACAAAAGAGTTTTCTTTACTTAAATAACAAACCCTCAAAGTGTTGTAACAATTGTGCTCAAGAAGAAACATAATTAATATTGACACGATTTTGGCAGTCTAATAAAATTGTAACGATCAGAAAATGGTATACAGCAACTGTGCAGAAACAAAACAATGTGTTAATAATCCAATTTGTGTGCTTCAAATAAATAAATTATATTGTTTAGGAAACTTATAGATGAGGAAGTTGAAACATTTGAACATGTTAAAGATTGTAATATTTTTAATTCTTTTGTATATGTATTGTAGTTTAAATACAAACATAATGTAAGAAATATGTATAGTATTTTTTGTAAATTTTTCAAATTATTTGTAATTGAATTAAAACCTTATCATAAATAAATATTTTGTGTATTGACTATTTCTTTGTTTTCAAATTGTTTAACACGTGCCCACTTTCTTCATGGTTCTGGAATACTACACATTAAACATTGCTTGGTTGTAGGCCTACATAAGTAATATGTGAGCTTTTCAATATTAAATCTTTGTACGCATCAAAAATTAATTCAATTTCTAATCTAATGAACATAGGGTAACATTACAGCAGAGACCAATAGTTTGGTGGGTTCAACATCCATAGCAACAATGCGTAAGCAATACTTAACTCTCACATATGCGATGTATGAAAGTTGCGTTATAGTGCTAACGTCGCATACGCTATTTTTTATACAATCGGATACTTCAATGTGTGGTTGTGTTTGGAAAGAGTCACTTTATTATAATTCAGAGTTTCATAGTGATATCGACTCAAACAAACCTTTGGTAGAATTGTCAAATCAACTACCTAGTCTCGGAACTCGGATTTTGATTGTTTATCCACTAGTTGTTATTCATTTTTAGCTTCAGTTTAGATCAGTTTATTTTTATTTGTTTTTGTAAATGTTTATTCATTTTTGAAATAATTATGCATGAACTTAGCAATTCAAGTGCTATTAGAGGTGCGTTTGAAAATAGTGACTTTTAGAGACTTTGAACTGTAAATATTTTTTCTTCTTTTTTTTCGTGTATATAATGTGTGTGTTATTCCTTTATAACAAATAAAACCATAAATATTGGGCCTAGACAGTAATTTTATATCTTTAGAGGCAAGTTTTTCTTCTTTGTGCAGAAAAGCCATTTTTTATAGATAAAAAGTTTTTTTACAGCAAAGTACTAGTGTTATGTATATTTCTATTCACCATAAAATTGTGCAACTTTTGGCTGCATTGGATTATCTGCATTACTTTTTTTTTACATATTTTAAGTGAGTGATTTTAGAACACAAAACTTTTTTTTAATTTCTGCTTTGGTCAACAAAAAAAATGAATAAAAATTATAAGGTAAGCCTGTTAAAGCTATTTACTGTAAAGAGCATGTAATTTTGATTAAAATGATGTATAGTAAGTCTTACTTTACTGTTATTTTATAATGATTTTCGTTAATAAGCATGCACGGAATGAAAAAATCCTTTAGCTCAAAATAGCAAAATAGTCAGCACTTGGAGGGTTAATTTTCAAGAAAAATAAATTAAGTTGGACACTGTTTACCATTACGTCTTGTTCAATAGTTTTCACACTAATACCATTCGATTGAAAATTAAACTGTCTATGAAAATTTACTCTTGATTTTTTTATACAAATATGAGGCATATTCGTAAAGTAAGTACCGTTTCATACTAGTCGGCGTTCCGCGCATGTGCGCTAGCTTTTTTGTTCACTAGCTCCCAACTGACGCCATTTTGGTTGCTCTACGTTGTATTTTCAGTTGCTTTTCATATATGAAATTTTTAAGACAATTACTGATCCTGCCGACTGTAAGATTCGTGCTGTAATTCGATTTTTGAACGCAAGGAAAGTGAAACCGGCCAAAATTTATCGTCAAGTTAAAGATGTTTACGGTGAAAAAGTGATGGAATGGTGAGAAAGTTGGTTAAATGTTTAAGGCTCTTCTTTACCTTAAAGAAAACTCCCGAGTGTACAGTATGATTTCAATAAAAAGGTCTGAATCAAGCCGCAAAATCGTTGAAACATGCATTCGTATTAACGTGTTTCGGATCCTATTTATAAATTAATAATCTGGGAAACTACTTTAAGTTATAAAGAAGGCGTTATATTTTTTGCGTGTTAGCATAAAATATGGAAATTATTGCTTAAAACTCTCAAAAACTTCATTAAAAATAATCAATTTTTACTCAGTTAAACCGTTGATTAAAAGCAGTTGCCGTCAATTTCTTTCAATTATGAGATATAAGACAAAAGCACATTGCCTTTAAGAACAATTTAAGATGTTTCACAACTTTTTAGGTTGAAAAACGGCGTCCGAAACACAGTAGTACGAAGTGCATATTTTTACTGTTTTATGCAAGGTATAGAAGACCCTTAAGGGTTGGTTTCTTGCCTAATAAGGTCAAGTGGGCTATCAACTCGTTGAAGCTGTTTAAATGTCCAGGCAGGGATGGTATTTTCCCTGCCTTTTTGCAACAAGGCCTTGATATACTCCTGCCAAATCTGATAGAGGTTTTCAGGGCTAGCTATGAATTAGGTTATATTCCTGTTTCCTGGAGGGATGTGGAAGTAGTCTTCATCCCGAAGGGTGGCCAAAGGGCTATGGACTTGCCAAGATCCTTTAGACCAATTAGCCTATCTTCGTTTCTCTTAAAAACGTTTGAGAAGGTGCTGGATCAGCACATTAGGAGTACTCACTTGAGTGTTAAACCTCTGCATAGTAGCCAACATGCATACCAAGTTGGTAAATCAACCATTACTGCACTTCATAAGCTTGTGGATAAGGTTGAACATGCCCTTAGGTGTGGGGAGTTGCCTTATGTGCATTTATGGACATTGCAGGGGCATTTGACAATACCTCGTTCTCGTCCATTAAAAGGGCTGCCATCTCTAAAGGGGTGGAACCCAGAGCAGCTAACTGGATCTGTTCCATGCTTGCTCAAAGAAGAATCTTTGTAAAAAACGAAGATGACTCTTTAGTAACACGGTCCGTAAGAGGCTGTCCGCAGGGAGGTGTTATTTCTCCTCTCTTGTGGTCTTTAGTAGTTGATGAACTGTTGGTCAAATTGGCTGTCAAGGGCTTTGAGGCTATTGGCTATGCTGATGATATTGTGATAGTAATCCGTGGTAAACATGACGATACTATATCAGAGCTCATGCAAAAGGCTCTGGAACTGGTGTCAGGGGCAGGGCCTAAGTATCAACCCGGCCAAAACTGTACTTTTCCCCTTCACCAGAAGAAAGAAACTGATGATAGAACTCCCCTCTATCAATGGGGTCCGACTGGAGCTTTCGGGGGAGGCTAAGTATCTTGGATTAATTCTTGATCGAGGGCTTCTCTGGAATGCTCAGTTGGAAGCAGTTCTAAAAAAAGCTACCAGGGCTATTTGGGCTAGTAATCAGCTCTATGGTAAAACATGGGGCACTACCCCCAAAATGGCTGCATGGTCATACACTGCCATTATTAGGCCAATTATCACATATGCGGCCTTGGTATGGTGGCAGAAGGTCAAACAGACTGGTGCCAAAAACAGACTGCAAAAACTACAAAGGCTAGCGTGCCTAGGGATTTGTGGAGCCATGCGCTCTTGTCCCACATCAGCTATGGAGGTACTTCTCGATCTGCCTCCTCTGCACATTTATGTGAGGGGGGTTGCGTTGCGATCTGCCCTGGCGATGATGGGGACCCATAACTATAAACCAGGAGATCTGGTAGGTCACCTGACCTTATTGCAAGAGCTTCATGGGCTCAAGATGGACCTTATGGTGTCTGATGTGATGAGAAGGACACTTAATTTCAACCACTCCTTCACAGTGAAGATAGATGGTCTCCAGGAGTCTATGGTCCTAGGTGCAGTATATCTAGGGCTATGGGAGCCTTACCATCAATCTTTCAAGCGGAGGTCGTTGCGATAGATCTCTGCGCCCGTGAAGTCCTAAAAAGAGGGATTAAGGGAGCTAGGATTGACATCCTTTCTGATAGCCAAGCAGCCTTAAAGGCACTTGAATCATTCGCCTTTGAATCAAGGCTAGTTTGGGACCTAAAAGCCATCTGAGAAATGTTGTTGAAGTCTGGACGGAGAAGACCTGGTCAACACATTGGAACAATGCTCCTGGGCTTAGGCAGGCAAAAATGTTTATCTGTCTCTCTAAGTCAAAAGCACAGAAGCTTTTATTATTGGGTAGGAACAACCTTAGACGGATTGTGGGAATTCTCACTGGTCATTGCCCGGCCAAATACCACTTAAAAAAAATGGGGCTGGTCTCGGAAGACTCTTGTCGATTCTGCTCCCTCGGAACTGAATCGGCTCAACACCTGCTGTGCGAGTGCGAGGCTCTCGCACGGAGAAGATTTACGGCTCTTGGAAGTGCTTTTGTTAGCCCGGAAGAGGTCCGTGGTGTTGATCCTGGGACCCTTATTGGTTTTGTAAGAGACCTGAAAGGGATCTGGGGTGATCACTAGAAGGGGATGTATACCACAATAGATCTTATGGGTCGCAGTGATGAGGAGGCTTATCACTCCTCTATCCCAAAAAAAAAAAGGTTGGTTTTTACTTCACATTGTAGCATTTAGAAGGTCGAACAAATGTCCAAGATGAGTCTCGGAGTTCTGTTGTCAACGGTGATTTGGTAAGGAAAATTTTTGAAAAATCCACGAGTACAGACATTTTACAATGACAACGCTTTCAGACGAATTTCCGCAGCTTTCACGAACTGTTTTATACTGTTTTTACAGACCGCTTACGTCATCACAAGGTGTGTTCCCGATTTGTTCCAAAAATGCTCACAAAACCAAGCGACTTGGCAGTGCTTTGACATTTCTCACACGGTACAGTGAAGAAGCCTTTTTAAACCAAATTGTGACAGGTGATGAAACTTGGCTTCGTCATGTCTCATCAGAATCCAAACAACAATCAATGGAGTTGAGACACACTCAATCTCCAAAAAAACAAAAGTTCAAAACGACATGTGCTCTGTGTTCTGGGATAAGAAAGGAGTTTTGCTTACTGAATTTCTTCCCAAAGCTGAAACCATTAATGCGGCACGATATTGTGAAACTGTGAGGAAACTATAATGCGCAATTAAAAACAAACGGAGAGGAATGCTCAGTAAAGGAATTGTGTTGCTCCATGACAATGCTCGGCCCCATACTGCTTGTAACACTCAAACGGTGATTCAACAGTTTCGTTGTGAGCAGTTCGAGCACCCGCCGTACAGCCTGGACTTGGCGTCCGACTACCACTTGTTTCTGCTCATGAAGCGCAAGCGCTTTAGATCTGACGAGGTGGAAAATGCTGTGGCTATCTTCACCGCCAGGAAATGTCTATGAAGAAGGTATAGAAAAGCTGGTCATCCGCTATGGCAAGTGTTTGAACATTGGCGGAAACTATGTATAGAAATAGTATAAGGTATGCTTTTTTATGTAAAAATAAAATTGGCTTGAAAAAATATAGTTTTACTAGTTTGATTCTAAATGATACTTACTTTACGAATACGCCTCATATTTACTGTTTATGAATTATTCTCATTTAAAATCTTTAAATAGCCGCCATTTTGAAATGGATTATTGTAACAAGTTGATTATTATTTTTTCAAACTAGATCTTTACACTGATGAGTAACGTGTAAAATTTCATCTCAAACATTTAGCCAATATATTTTTAAGACAAAAGGGTGGATAGCTGGGAAGCAATTGTGGACATATGATTAAAGAAAATTTTTTCTTTGTTTTGGTACATAATCGGAATAATTATCTCTAAGCATTATAGATTCATCCTGTACATACCTCATAAAGATGATAGGTAGACGGATTTTGTTTAAAAGATCTACAATAT
>JAGFPH010002344.1:16558-69452 GCA_018207615.1 Philaenus spumarius | reverse complement strand
TCAATGCAAAAGGCCTGACTCAAGCCGCAAAATCGTTGAAACATGCAATCGTAATACCGTGTTTCGGATTCTATTTATAAATTAATAATCTGGGAAACTACTTTAAGTTATAAAGAAGGCTTTATATTTTTTACGTATTAGCTTAAAATATGGAAATTATTGCTTAAAACTCCAAAAAAATGCGTTAAAAATAATCGATTTTTACTCATTTAAACTGTTGATTAAAAGGAGTTGCCGACGATTTCTTTCAATTATGAGGTATAAGACAAAAGCACAAAGTCATTAAGAACAATTTAAGATGTTTCACAACTTTTTAGGTTGAAAAACGGCGTCCGAAACACGGTAATACGAAGTGCATATTTTTGCTGTTTTACGCAAGGTATAGGAGACCCTTAAGAAAGATTTTATTCGTGGAATTTAAGATATTTGCTGCCTAATTAGAACATATTTCTTGTCCAGTCTTCTAACGTGAGAAAATATACTACTAACCCCTTTTAAAAAACTGTGCTAAACAAACACCAATAAAATAATCTTAAATATACACTAAACAGAGTGGCAACTAACTATTGAAAAATCACTTGACTAGTAAAACTAATCTTACCAGTAATAAAATTTTTGAGAAACAAAAAATACTTTGGCTAGTAAAAACTCAACTACACTCAATTCCACATTCACCATGCAGTACAGGTCTTACGGGAGAATAGACATGCTACTACCATTACAGCAAACATCACGTTTATTGTCATGCGGGTTGCGTCAACTGACCGAGCGTAGCATGGGAGTTGATGTTTTTTAGTTGGCTACTATCGCTGAGACTGTCGTAAGGATAACATGGCTTATGGGCGCTCTGTACTGCACGGTGAACATGGAATCGAGTGTAGTTGCAGACTAGAATTTTTTATGAAATGCCCTAGTTCGTAAAAAATATATAGCCTACAGTTTGGTACACAATTTCCTTAAAAAATTACCTAAAAGTTGGCATTATATGTTATTGGTTACTGTAATTTAGCTAACACATTGAATCTAAAAACTTCATTTACATTTAAACAAACGTGACAGAATTAAAAGACAAAACACAATTTTTTGTAATTTCTACAAGTTTTTATTGTTGAATCTTCCCGACCAAGGTTTCGCCCGTGACAGCATTGACAAGGCAGCTTTACAGACTAAAGAATATTATAAAAACAACAAACGTGTTTAAACATAGAACAGTTACTCACAACAAAGAAAAATGAAAGAGAGTGGAAGGGGGGGCATGGTATGTATATGGTCATAATGTTGACAATGGGTTTAGTAGAGGCGAGTTGGGCAAAAATTCTACCTGATCGTTAAGTACAAGGCTAGCATCTGTACAAAATAATCTCTTAATTTCTAACATTTCCAAGGAATTTAATTTCCTACTTTTATCATTGACATGGAGAATCTTAAAGTTAATATTATTGGAAAAATCTGACACTAAATGATTTTTTAGATGGTTAGAGAAACTATAGAGTCATTATGACCCAACCACCAACTTCTTTCATGTTCACTTAACCTACATTTAAAACTACGGCCTGTTTGGCCTACATAAGCTGCATTACAGATGATACAAGTTAGCTTATAAACACCACATTTTTTCATGTTGTCTATTTTGTCTTTACAATTTATTAACATTTTCCCTAAATTGTTTTTACAATAAAAAGCTGGTTTACAGTGATTTTTCTTTTCCAAAAGATTCCCAACAGCATAACTAATGTAGTTGATTCTACGCCATTTTGGTTCGGTTTTATTAGAATCTATTGGGAATATAGGAGATTTAGCCTGGTTATTTAATTTAGTTTTCAACATTTTTTAAATAAGTTTAATATCATAACCATTATTCATACCAATAATAATAATAATAATAATAATAATAATAATTTATTTGCCATTCGATACATTTAGTACAATAGACATAGTCAACATTGAAATTTTAATTTAACCTCATGTTTCTAAACATTAAAAATCTCTACACACATACACTATTACTTACACATAACAAAAATAGGTTAAAAATTTATCATATCATTCTTAAGTGTATAAAATTCCTGTAATGAATAAAAGGGGTTCTCGACAAGCCAAGCATAATACCTTCTTAAACATTTTTTACTTGGGGTAGCATCAAGGTTATTACTAATCTTGTATACTTTTAAACCCACCGACAAATGACAGTTTGATGATTTCTTCAGCCTATAGTATCTCAAGTTTATTTCCCCTCTATTTCTTGTATTGTATTTATGAATTTCATGTCTCTTGGGCAGTTCATCAAGTTTACTTATTGTATACCTAACCACTTCATACAAGTACAAATTGATTACTGTGAGAATATTCAAACTAACAAAAAGAGGCTTGCAATGTATTCTCCCATGAGACTTAGTCATAGCTCTTACAGCTTTTTTTTTGTACTATCAGTACATCTTTTATTTTGCAGCTGTTTCCCCACAATACAATCCCATATGACATAATTGACTGAAAAAATGCAAAATAAACATTTCTCAAATACCCTTCTCCAATAACCTCATGTAGCCTACTCAACAAGAAGACAATTTTTGAAAGTTTCCCAACCACAAAATTAATATGTGGAGTCCATGTCAACTGCCTATCAACATAAATACCCAAAAATTTAACACTCTCCTCTGCATTACAAGAATCAACATTTTTCAAACTGAAAATCAATTGTTTCGTTTTAACATCATTCAGAAGAAGCCCATTAGCCCTAAACCACTCGGAAGCACTTTCTACTGTGCTAGCTACCATTGTTTGTAATTTATTGACATCATTGCTTATTGTCAAAAATGTTGTGTCATCTGCGTACATGCTACAATGTGCTTCAACATTATCAGGTAAATCATTAACAGCAATCAAAAACAAAATAGGTCCCAATACAGATCCCTGCGGAACACCAGCTTTAATATTTAAGATAGAAGAAAACCCACTTTCAGTATAAACCAACTGCTTCCTACCTTCCAAATATGACTTGAAAAATTTTAGCTGATTATTAATGAAACCATAATATTGCAGTTTATCAGACAATATACCATGATCGATACAATCAAAGGCCTTAGTCAGATCGCAAAAAGTTGCCTGTGCACTAGCATTATCTTCAAAAACTGTGATAACCTCCCTAATTATGGAATCCACTGCCTGCGTAGTCGATTTGGATTTCCTAAACCCATACTGTGATGCAGTGAACAGATCCAAACATTCAAAGTATCTGCCAATCTGATTACCGACAACTGACTCCACAACTTTTGCCAACACCGGTACCAATGACACTGGCCTATAACTACTTGGGTCAACTCTTGGGCCATTTTTATAGATAGGAATCACCTTAGTCACTTTCAGTTGCTCAGGAAAAACACCATCCTGCAAACACCAATTCACACAATAAGTGAGGGGCTCTACTATGTAATAAATAATTTCCTTCAACAAATTATTTGATAAGCCATATGTATCCTGACTTCAAGAGTTTTTCATCTGGCCCACTACTTTTATTATATCATTACAAGTTACCTCTTCCCACATAAACCTAGCAGGGGGAATTTTATAATTTAACATTAGTTCTTGTGAGGAGACCAGAGTTTTGGCGATATTTTTTCTAACTTCACCAGCCACATCAACAAAATACTTTTTGATCAACAAAATAATATGTTTGATGCAAGTTAATTCTAAATAAAAGTCATTATTAGACGTCATGGGAATGTTAATGAGACGATGCAACATACTATGGAAGGTGGACAATTTATGATTAAAAGGATGTTGAGATGAAGAATGTATGGTATTGTCCGTAAACGTAGGTTTATTAAAAATACTGAAATTATGTTTCCCATTGTAAATTTTTATAGTGAGGTCAAGAAAATTTATTTGATTGTGTTGCCCTATTTCCATAGTGAATTGTATTGCCTCATTGATAGAATTTAAATAATTTAACAATAACTGAAGCTGGCGGTCAGATCCTTCAAATAAACATAAAACATCATCTACATATCTGTACCAATACTTAATGTTAGACTTGAATGGGTTATTACTGTCAAAGAATGTTGATTCAAAATTGTCCATAAAAATCTCAGTTAGCAAGGGAGATAAGGAAGATCCCATTGCCAAACCATCGATTTGAGCAAACACTTTGTTTTGAAATTGAAAATAGTTTTGATCAAGACATACTTTAATGACATTCATTAACTCTATAGATGTACAAGAGTCCACTTTAGTTTGATCTAATAATTTTTCTACACTATACTAACAGTCTTTGACAGGAATACTTGTAAATAAGCTTTTAACGTCAAACGATACAATTTTTGATATCTTTGATATCAAGGCATATCTTTGATATCTTTAATCTTATTAACTAACTCTAATGAATTTTTTAATCCAAATTTAGGTTGAAATTGTGAAATACTTGACAGAATTGGTAATACAGTAAATTTATTCCACTGCGTAAAGTTTTCTATTTTATTAGTTGACAGTTCGAGCAGGAAAGCAGGGTATTTGCTGGTGACATGCGAAGGCTGTGTACATGCGTGTAAGCCTAAATCATGATGTGATTGCATGTTTGCATTCTTTATAAATAGTTTTCATGCCATGACTAATTACGCAGACATTCCTTATAAATATTTAATGAACAGTAACTAATTCAAGTGAAAATCTAGTCGGTAGTATAATTATTTTGTATTAAAGTTTTAAATTAAAAATAAGATTTTTCTTATAACAAAAAATAAGAAAAACAATACAAATTTGTTCTATGTAGAGTGCCATTAGTGTAATATATCTTTGATGATATTGTTTGTTGAAAGTTCGACTTTATTACAAATTTGAATTTAATAGTACACTCAACAAAAAGTATTTACCCTTCATACTACATGAAAATATTTGTAGGCCTAGTATATGTATTAAATTTGTTTGAAAGAAGAATTAATTTACTATTGAGTTTGCAAAATATGAACCACTATAAATTTGTGATTTTGTGAAACAAGATGCAGGCAATTTGTTCAAACTATTTCAAGACTTATATACAAATCCTCTAAAGATTTTATAATTTTCTTGAAGGAACTAGATGAATTAATTGCTATATACTATCTTTTTAAAATCATAATTACTTATTAAAGGTAATTAATAATATGTACTATTATTATGACATCGTTTTTAGATGATAAACTATTACAAAACTTTAAAAATATAACACTATTAGATAAAATTATATAACAATATATGGCCTAAATGATTATCAATCCCTTCTGTTCTGTTGAAAACCTGTAAGTGGCTACTTCCACTGAATTTGAATCTTAGACAATTTAGTTCACCAGTTTTCTAGTAGGTATGTAAATACAGTTAGTAGGCGATGATAACCACCTAGGTTTTTCACCTTAAAAAAAAAATACAGTTAGTTTTTGTTATTTAACAGTACAAATTTAAAAAAAGTGCATAACCAGATTTAGATTTTTTGCAGGCTTACATACTTGAATGTACCTATTGGAATCTAGTAGTCCTATTTAAGGCTGCAGTCAATGGTAAAGAAATGTTAATGTTTAGGTTTAGTTCTATTTTGTCCATATTTATTTGTGTTTTATTAAATCTGACAGTTTATTCATGATTAATTATTGTTATCACTGAAATTCATCAACAGCTGAACCACCATTCCCAATTTGATTTCTTTAAGAATTTATAATTATTACAATAAGTTTAATCTAATCCTAATGCAAGTAAGAAGGGAAAACTTTTTTATAGTCATTTTTGAAAATAAGGTGTATTGAACTAAAGCCTTAGTTGAAATTAAGTAGATGATTAATTATTTAAAAATGCTTTATTGAAATTTTCAGTAACCTTTGAAATTTGAACTAATTGCAGTGTAATAATAGATTTGTAGATTACATATTTTTCTAGTTACAAAATAGTTACAGTAATTACTAAACCTCTTTGCTTATTCAATATTTTTTTAAATTATCATTTTTTAATGTGAAACCTTATTTTAAAATTTAGAGTATAGTTAGTAAAATTTGGCTTAGTGCAAAAATTAAATAGGCCTACATAAAATTTAATTTTAGAGCTAAGTCCGAAGATCCTGGAAGAGTTTTCTTTAGATGTGCTCATTGTCTCCAATTTAAAAATGTTTGTGATAGCTGCTTTCAGATTGAGAAAGTTGATAATATTAAATATTTAGGTGTATATTATATTGATATAAATTGAAATTGGAATAAACATTCTCAAAATTTAAATAATTCGACCACGCAGCTGAACCGCTGACGTGAGTTGAGCAAATTTCCAAAATTAATTTTATATACCTATGTTTTAGGGTTTCAACTAACAATTTGGGAAATAGGTCTATTCACGACAGTGCTGAATAGCTGCAACATGGTTCGCACGCCATTCCGAATGTTGAGAGTATCTACAACACACAAAGCACGCCAACCCCTCCGTAGAATCCTCCACATGGCTTTTAACCGGGTACTTCTATGGTATTTACATTTTTATAGATTTTGGGGGAACCAAGCGAGCTATATGGGGTCGCGTAAAAAAACGAAATGTGCAGAATAACATCCTACATTTATATTTGTAGAAAAAACTCAATAACAAATGCATTCTTGTAGGAAAAATCTAAAAAAATAGTTACTTCCGGTCAAAAAACGAGCTTCCGATTGTTGGATTTTTTGGCTAACGAACTCGTCCGAGCGACGTAAACAACCGACATGTGTACCAAATTTGAACCAAATCGGGCTTAAAATGCGGCCGCTTGAGTGCGAACACATATATACATATATATTTATATATATATATATGATTTTTAATGACACCCCAAAACGTTTTCTGGGGACCATGATCGGTGCTCATTTGCTACTCCCGACCTTGGGTCTTACCATAAGGGCCACTGCAATAGCTCATTTTTCCAATGGAAATTTGCTAATAAAATATAGGCCTATGTAGTTAAAATATATGGTATTTAAGTAAAACATTCCCGAATAGAATCCGAACACTACCGGTACTTGATTTATTTAGATTCAAGAATGATTAATGACTGTTAGTAAATTTAGTACTCAAAACTCATAGTAAAAATCTAATTTGTTTTCAATTTGTTCCCAACCAAAATAGTAAAGTATAATACTACATGAATACAAATTTATAACCAAAAGACATAAACAAGAATGATTTGAAGTTTCTGAATGTTTCATTTCTTATGTTACCTACAAACAAAATAATGAAAAATTTTTATTTGCTTTTTAGATTCCGTTAAAAATTACTAAAAAAAATACAAAAGAGGAGTGTTGAAAATTTGTACAACTGAATTTCGCTTATCTTGCACTATAGGCTGTTGCGTGTTGATGAGTAAAAATACGACGCTGTGATTAACAGCATTAACTTAGGTACAGGAAATTATATGCTTTTATTTTTGGTAAATAGTTTTAAATGGAGTGAGTATGGTGGGGACCGGGAGGAGGGGGTGCCAAAATAAATCCTTGCCCCGGGTGAAAGGATATCTAATTCCGGCCCTGATTAGTTCATTTAATCCTAACAAAAAATTTGCAACTTAAGCAGGTGCAGTTGTTTGTACTTCAATACAGGTTGGTAAACCAATAATACAACATCCAAGCAGATAACTTTCAGAGTGTGAATGTCAATATGCACAAATAGAAAACGAACTACTGACTGCAACCTTTGCAGTCAAACATTATGTTTATGGACATTCTGATGATACATGATACACATATCATATCTCTATTATCAAGAAAGATATTTGCACAATACCAAATAATAGACTTAAAAGCAGTGGCAGGCCATGGCCTACCCAAACAATTTCAAGACATGAAATTTGGAAATAGCACTGTACTGTATTTGAATCTTTTTTAAAATAACAAGTTTCCTCACACCGTAGTTTGTGTGATACGAATTATACTTATTCATGTGTTAATTTATAAAAGTAAGTATTCTTAATTATCTTAAAAATTGTTTCACTCTTGGTCATTTTATAGCTTGTAATTACATTTTTTAATTTCTACTTGATGTAATAATTATTTTTATTAGTTATTAGTCATCTGTGAAACATATTTTATGATTGGGTCTTAATTTATTTGTTAAAAACTTATTGTCTCTCACCCTTTTCCTTTTATGGTTATTATTTTCTTTTTTACTTCATGATCAATATTTACCGAATATAATAGTTGAGACAAGATGCCATCACTTACTCTTGTTTTTCGTTTATATTTCAAAGGCTGACAAAAAAACTCGTCTCAATAGTGTTTGAAAATTGTTTGCGGAACACAACTCAAAAGGATATATTTTCCATTTTCAAAATTAATTATAAAATTGATTTTATTCTTTTGTGAACTTATCCATACAAAGTTCATAAATCGTTTTTGGTGCATTAAATTTATGGACCCCCGGAAATTGGGCTACCAAAGATATAATTCCTAGGACAGCCCTTGCTTAAAAGGTTAAGACTAAAGTTTACTACCTTATGAATTTTGACTTACCAGGAAAATGAATTCTTATAGCTGATTATTACAATCAAGAATCGTTAAACATACCAGTGTTTCAGAAGAAAAAACTTTGGATAATGTTATCAACACAGTAAATTTTTCCTTAAATTTCACGGATGAAAAACTTAAAACATTTCAAATGGAAGCTAAACTCATGTGATACCGTCTCAATTGTTGAAGTTTTATAAAGAAGGATGACCAAAGTTAATAAAAGGAAACTCTGAACTAAATAAATATTTTAAAATAATAAATTATATTACTTTTGAAAATGGTTTGATTTAAACAAATACATAACTCATACTAATGTGTTAAAAAAATATGTGTCCAATTTATTTCATAGAACAAAAATAGTATTTGATCAAATAAAAAAGAAAGCACAATCGTTTTTCTATTGGTCTGGAATGTTTTTTATTTGCAAAATGGTACAAAAACTTGTTCTGTATGTCAAAAGTTCCAAAGGTAAACATTTAAAAAACTATCACATCTTATGATGTACCTAAATTACCATTTTACAAAATATCTATTTATATTCTGATTACAATCAAATATGGGTAATATTATTTTGTTTTATTTTTACAATTTTGTTGTTGTATTTTTAGGTTAGACGTCTAACATAGGCCCTAGTTTTATGTTTTCATTTTAACCTTCTGTCCAGACCCTTGTTCCTCGTCCGGATGAGGACCCTCCGTCCCTGGGACACCAACTTATTTCTTTCATGGTTTTTATTGACAATTGACAGGATTGTATAACCAAAAACTTCAAGTTAGCATAAAACATATTTATTACAACTTATAGTTCTTTGTACTACACATTGGACAATAAATTGTAGGAACTAAAATATGAAAGATAATTTGAAATCTAAACTTCAACAGAATGTGAAATTCAACAGAGAAAAACTTGAACAATCAATTTTGAAAAAATCCTTGCGAAAATACTTCAAAATTGCCTTTTGTTCTTTTATTATTTTCCATTATTATTGATCTTATCGATGCAACTCATACAAACTTTGTGCGGGCACTGCAGACTTATCGGTATATGGCAAATTTAGTAAAAGTATGATGTCCTCCTCTTCAGCTTCGGATCGCAGGTTTTGCGTGTTTTTCTTTCGTTTTGAGGTTGAGGACAGGAAGGTTTTCAGGTTGTGCTGGGGGAACCCTGTGCTCATTATTTATTCCAAGAACTTCTTCTACAGTTTTTGTAAGTTTTGGATGCAAAGTCGGTATTGACAAATTCAAATCGAGCTTGAATTTGTGGCGTCATGAGTTCAAATGCCAACTTTCTTACGAAATCAAACCTTTTAAGGATTGGATTACCTCGAAAGCTTGTGTAGAGCAAGTGGTTGTTTGCTAAAGCAATAAAAAGGATTTGAAATTAAATAGCAAGGGGCCACCTGAGAGTTTTTCTACCGATCGAAAACTTGGAGCAATTCTGATCCAATAAATCAACCCCGCCTTCGTGAGTTGTATAACATTATAATTTTTGGTTTCCATGTTCTTTCATTTACAGCATCATGGTGCTTGCTCGAAATCAATGTTACTGAACGATTCCTTTTACTTCTTCACTTACTTACTTCTTCATACGAGCTTCCGGCCTCAGGTAATGCCGACGACTCGATGACCATGATATGCCGCAGCCGCCAATACGATTCCTTTTAGTAATGAAAGAAACAAGAGTCATGTTATTATTGAATCCGAACAATGAACTGCCGACTCGTCAGAAATTCAGGTGGTATTGTTCTTTGTTTTTTGTTCATAGTGCCAACCAATGTCAGACCTCTTTTCTTTGAGTTCCCTGCATGGTTCTACAGAACAGAAATAATTATCAGTGGTAATATTTTGACCACTGTGCTTCACACAGTTGTAAAGCTGGGTGTTGTAATTGTTGAGGTTCTGATAATTTGTAGTTAATAAAACAACTGTAATAAAGTAAGTAAAACAAAATGTACTTTATTCATTGTAGAATATAACATAAGCGAAGACTCAATCAATCGTTAGTGCTACGCCAGCAATCTTGACTCTCTGGACTATACATTAGACTGATGCTACTTCAAATATTCCTTATCTGATAGTATGCACTTCATACCTTATTTTGATGCTCAAATATCAAATCATACAGGCAGTTGGAAGTGAAATTTAAATTGTCATCTAAAATGTTGGATGGATCAATCTTTTGGTGTTTAAAAATTTCAGATAAAAGTACTGCTATTGACTTAAAATAAGATATGTTAGTTAATTTAAAGTGGTAGGCCTACCAAGGTTATCAATGGATATTTTCTTTTTAGTTTATATATGTGTTAGTTTTTTACTTCATAATGAGGGTAGATTTATACTCTCAAAACGTCTCATGTATTATTTTATTTACACACAAATGATAGCAAATGCCAGAACAAACAGTTATAAAAGTATATCAATTCATCATTAAGAAATCATTTTAAAACCAGAACTGTTTTGGTTGTGTAGGATTGCTATTCAAGATGACTGAAGATGAGACAATGAGAGACAAAAGAAGCACTTCTGTTATGGTACCATTAAGCCTATACTTGCAAGACTAGGAATCCCATTAATTATCATAGTCAAGGCCACAGCCGGGGGGGGGGGGGGGTGTTAAGGGGTCAAACCCCCCCAAAATTTAGTAGTAAAAATTAATAATAGGTTTAAAAAGTGCATATTAAATTATAAAATAGACAACACAACAGAGGATCCAGCAACATATTTTACATCATTGTGCATTGCATGCATACTGATATTTAGATTTACTTGATTAAACTGCAACGTACAATACACATGGGTGGGGTAGGTTACAGCCTTACTCTGTTGTGAGCTTGATCTTATCTAAAATAAGAAAACTATGAAGGTTCAACAAAAATACTTTACACTAACAAAACACGCAATGCATTGTGTTTTGAAAATTCTCCCAATTGTGAGCTTCTCATAGTGTTCAGTGTCAAGCTCACATGTGCTTCTTTAGCAGTGATTGTGTTAAAAGGGTTTAAATTCAAATCCGTGGTCCTGACCTTAGGCCCCCCCCCCCCCCCCAAAGTTTTCCTGACTACGGCCTTGATCATAGCTGATAATAATCTATTCCACACATTCATGATCTGAGAGAATTGCAAGAGAATGGAATTTTGAAATAAAAACTTGAAATCCTCTTTATCTTAATTAAAAGTAATGGCCTGGAAGAAAAATCTGTTTGTATTGTCAAGTCAATGTTACAAAATAAAAGAGTTACTTCTTTAGAAGAGTGGTATTTTTCTCTTTAGTTCCATATAATATTTACAATCACCTGATTACACAGGTCATATAATAGGTAGTATGCAAAATAACCCAGTCCTGCGATTGTTCATACAAACTCAACATCAATAATTATTAATGTAACAAAATTGTTCAAAATAATTGTTGATTGTACTAGACTCTAGTAACAGTCAATTTAATTTAATATGACTAGACTTTGTATATTTTAAAACTTATTTGTTTGTATAAAACTTAGTGTTAAATAGGCCTTTATGTGCTTTAACATAAACGTTTTCTAACAATATCATAAAAAACCCTTGATGGAAAATAGAATATATAACTATTTTTGCAATACAAACATGTCATGTATTAGAATAACACCATAATTTAACAGAGTCTATATTATTAGTAAAACTTAGGTATCAAAATACATTTACTTAGCTAAAAAAGTTATACAAACTTTAATAAAACTGCTAGTTTAGTACAATCCCTTCAAAAGTGGCCTAAAAGTGAACATGCAATATTAAAAAAATACAACAATAAATAAAACAATTCAAAATAAAATTAAAAAAATATTCCACTTATTTAAATTTGATTACTTTGTCACAATACTGTAGTAGCCTATAGAATAAGCAAAAATGTTTTGAAAAAATTTGAAAAACAACCTCCTTTTTGGCCAAAAAACCCCCACAAAAATCAGTTAGGCCTATTATTTTTTATTAAAAAAGTAGCTATGACGATTTTGATAAAATTTGGCTTATTTGTAGCCCTTAATTTACCCTACCATATGCAAAAAAACGCATTTATCTAAAAATTCTCGTTTAGATAATAATAATAACTGGTTTTGGGGTTTTTTTTGGCAAAAAAGGGGGTTTTTTCCCCAAAACTCTCAAAACCTTTTTATTGCATCTATATACAGGCCTAATTGACATGCTTGGTGCAAATTTGTTCGAAATCGATCGAATAGTTTTTTCTCTAGCTAATAATAATAATATCTATTAGTTACTCTCTACTTTAATGTATCCCCTCTCCCTATTAATACACAATTAATTATGAAGTCACAGTGTATCTGTTTAATAATTGAAATATGTTTTTGGGAAAGTATGTGCCAGTTTCTGGTACCGTTTATTATTTTAGATATTATAATTAAACGCATACAACTACTTACTATAATTTGTTATTTCAGCAAACAAATTTGTTATTCTTTCATGCACACAGAAAATTATTTATTTACAATAGTTAAAACAAACAATGAATAACAAACTCATTCCTATTGGCCGATGAAACGTTTACAGCTGACTGCTTCTAACAACCGCCGCCAGGTTGTGCTGGTATCGCCATTCTAATTTTTGGCAGCTGTGTTGTGTCTGTGTAAAGGGGTGTGAAAAGCGTTGGGATTTTTGTTATGATGTAGTGATTTTTGTGCGTGATACTTGCTATTTACTAGTTCTGTAATGTTTTAGTGCTTTAGTTATGGTTATGTTTCAGTGTGCTAAGTTGAGTGTATTTTTACAACCTCTAAAAGTTCGTTGACATTTATCATAACCCTTTGAATAGTGTGTGACTGCTGCAATGCTGTAAGGCCTATGACCTGTTTAATTCATGAGAAACCGTTGAATTTGATGGCGTGTGTTTTCATATATTATGGTAAGTTGTTGTAATTTATTATCATACAGTAGATTGTATAACTCCACCATTCAATTTGTATGCTTAACGTAATTGTTGTATGGGCAGTAAGATAGTTGCAACATGTTTTTATAGGAGGCATACCCCAAAACCTAGACACAAATCTCTATCATGTTAAGATAACCTTGGCCTAGACATAGAATATAAACAATATTTATTACTGTGTGTCTAAACGTAATTAATTAACACCGGTGTGATATGAATATTCTTTTTGATTATTTTTATAAAAAAATGCTTTTATCAGGATGGAAACCTATTGTATTAAAGTTAATTTAACTTAAATTTATAATAATAACAATGAATACTATCAAATTTTTTTTATCTCAACATTAAACTTAATAACATAAAAACTTTATAATCCTGATAAAGGGTAGCCTACATGTTTATTCTGGAAATAAAATAAATAATTAATGTTCATTTTCCAAGTAGGCAGAGAATGCAAAAACTGAGTGGACTTAGTAGATTAGACCTGTTGGTTCAATGCTGAACTAATAACAATTTTATTAATATAAACTACATTAATTTTAAATAAAATTAAACTCATAGGCCTACTGTTCATAAACACATAGGCCTATGCTATGGGAAAAATAAATTTTATTAATTAACTTATAGTGTACCTAAAAGTTATGAACCACTGGCATTATATACTAGGGGAGACCCCTGCGTGCTCCACATGCCAACCCTCGATGGAACCTTCTAAAACATAGGCCTATGTTGTAGTTAATCATAAAGGTGTAGGATTAGGTAATAAATAACCTCAAAACTAAGATGGTAAATAATGTTAAAATTTCAAATCAAATTATTTCATATAGGCCTAGGCTATTTTATAACAGTGTAGGCTTTCTATTTGCCTATTTAGTGACTTCAAAGGTGGTATATAAAAGAAATTCAGAGTTTAAAGAGCCACTTCTAGCTTTTTTGTAGACATAAGACCTAGCGCATTTGATTCCTGATGTCAAAAAAACCCCACTATGCAAATTTTCATCAAAATCATTAGAGCCGTTAGCAAGATCCCCAAAATAAATTTATATACAAGAATTGCTCTTTTAATAAGACTAGATTAGAGATAACCGCTTAACACGAAGGTGCAAGTTTACTAAATTCGACCCTGGGTTTGTCTGCAAAAATATTAGGCTAGGGTCGAATAGTAAACTTATGCTAAAATGAAGTTTAGGCCTATATTCAAATATATTGTGGTCTATGGATATGAAATATAATGAAAGTTAATACAATCAAAGAGTATGTTAAGCCTAAAATATAGCTACCGTATCTTATTTATATGATGTTTGTAAAAAATTTAAGAGATGGTTTGAACACTTTAAAGTTAGGTTAGTTTTTGTAATGATTTCTTTTTAATTTTACTGTGAATTACTTCTCTTCCATATAACAGTATAATTTGGATCCATGTTTTAGGCTTAAAACCTGCCTTAGCCTACATAAAAATTAAAAGTATATTTTTAAATGTTGCTGAGAACTTTTTTTAATGTCATCACATCTTATTGGTTTTTGATAGGTAGGCCTGGGACATAGGGTAGTAACTAGAAAACTCATATTTAGGCTAGGCTATATTATGAGGGATTTCACTAATTTAATTTAGCCTATTACATCTGCTTTCATTCTGTCATATTTTATACTTATAGGCCTAGCCTAGGCAATAGCCCTAAATTTAAGTTAGGCCTATCAAATTTTGAAAATATGGTCGTCAAGTACACAGTAACTTTTTTTTCTGTTCCATTTTACATAAATGTTTTGGACAAGATTATTTCTATAGCATCTAGCTCTTTAAAGTAGCCTTAAGTTATTGAGATTTAGAATATTGTTTAGTATTGTCGGTCAGTAGGCCTACTAATCAATAATGATTATTATTGTTAAATTTATGAAGGCGTCTAGTAGACTATAAAGTCAGTTTGATTTTGTGTTCAGATTCAATTTACTGGTAGTTCCTAAGTTTTTACATTTTTGAATAATTATGATTGTCATTGTAGGTAGTCTGACACATCTTAGACATAACAAAGTGCTAATGACTTGTATGCAAACAAGGTGATAATTTTCCAACCACCACTGCTTAGATAAAAACAATTAGTCTATCAACATGAATTATTCTTGTGTAGTAATAGTAGTGTACCGTACATAAAGTCTTACCCTATTGCTGAGACTACTTTTATTATTACTAATGAATGGGTAAAATTCATTTAAATATATGGCTTAAAAGCAATCCCGGGTAATCTAGGCTATATTTTCTTGCAAAAATCTTTCTGGTTGAGAATTGTTATTCTCAAAACAATATTAACTTAGGACCTATCTCGTGTAGGATTCAACTAGGTACAAAAAATAGCTATTATCTTAAGTACCTAATTTTATTATTTATTTTAATATTTTAATCAGATTCCTAACTCAATCATGCAAACTCTATCTAATGGTTTTCACAATGTTCGTTGCTACAACTATAATTCAATTACATGCAACCTAACATTATAAAGTAAGCTACCGTACCTATAACATAAAATTTGACTTTTAGTCGCCAAACAATTAATGAACTGAGAAAAGTATGCTAATGTTTTTTCGTTGATCTTAATATGAAAAGCATGACACTGTCTGTGGCTGCTTTGTTATTTTACTTCCGGGCAAACCTAGCATTTTAGTTTTTTTAAATAAATATATAGGCTACATAGGTATCTAATTCTGAACCAGCCAACCTTCTTTCTGGCATATTGACAGAACCAGACACTCTTTAATTCCAAGTCATACTAGGACAGATTGTTGTGGTATAAATTTTAAAGTTATCCTAGAATTAATTCATTTAACTTAATTTTGAAAATTGGTTTTGATATGAAAGTAAATAGCTTCGGCCATTATTGTTTCAATCACTAAAAGAGGCTGTAGGCCTAGACTGAGTTAAAACCAAGTTTACTCAAAACTGTTCAAAACCAAGAATTCACTGAAGTAACTTAAAGTTGTGTTAAGTAACTTGGGCCTGTGGCAAAAGTTTGCAAATAAATAAAAGTGTTAGATTGCGTTTAAGTTTATGCCGTTCGTGAGAGGTTTTGGGAAAAAATTTAGAATAAGATTGGCCTACTTATTCTACCACAGCTGAGTTGCAATCTAAAAAACAATAGGCCTAATTGTAAAGTCTTTTAAAGATACAATTTACAGTAAAGATATAACTTAATGTAGAAGTTGGTAGTAGTTAGCCTACTGTAAAAAAAGGTGATTAGCTGATGCTATTTTATCAAATTAGTAGGGCCTAATCCTACCTAGCGTCATACTAAAAGTTTGCCAATTGTTTGTATTGAGAAATTAGTTGCACCAATATTTTAATATTAGTTTTTTAATATTTGGTTAAATGTTCTAATAAGTAATAGTAAAGTAATTTTTGGGCACCCTAAGAGAGTTTGTTTTTAAAAGATTAATTGTGAGTTTTTTTGGGAGTATGAAAAATTAAGATTTGGTTCTAATTAGAGTAAGACGTCTGAGATGCTGAGAAGCCTTTACAGTTAATTTAGAATCAGTAAGTCTAAGTGTAGCCTGTGGGGTTTGTGTAGGCCTAATTTCAAATTAGTAACTTCAAATCCTTTGATCAACACCAACAAGTCATGCTGTTTACTTTACTATTTATCCGTCCCAACACTACTCTAAATAAGTTGAAATTGCTTTGTAAATAGGTCACAGAGTGATATAATCAGACAATGAAATCAGCAAAAACAGTTGCCCTTGAGGGGTGGTATTTGATAAAGGCATTTCTAAAAGAGGGTTGTAATTTAAGTGTTTTGGTTGGGGGTTGCTGCAGAACTAGTTAGGCTATTCATTTAAGGGATTAAGGATCTATTTAGGATTTAACAGTGTTGATTGTTTATCAGGTTAAAAAGAGGTCGAAGCTATAGTGTTGGTTTGAAATTCAATCTAGGCTGTAGGCGATTTTTGTAGATTGGCGAATTGAATGGGGTATATCCATCTATGGTGTTTGTTCTTAAAATAAAAGTAGCCTAGTAAGCTATCTTGATAATTTTATAGCTATTAAAATTAAATTGTTTTTGCAATAGACTTACATTGTTATATATATTTTTTATAGATAGGCCTAGGCCTACCGGTACCTAATAATTAGGTTTTATTTTTGACTTGTGGACCAACCTATGTTTTTTGTATAGCCCACCATATGGAGAGTTCTTGCAATACAATGGGTTTACAAACATATTATATTAGGATATGTCATGTTTTTATACTATATAAGTAGGCCTAATTCGTTTTTAAGTTAGTTAATTCATGATTCCGATGTAAAGAAATGTATTTTATTTTATTGGTTGCTTTCTGCTGGATATTTCATGAAATTGATTAAGTTACCTGCATTAAGATTATTTTACCTATCTTTTATTGCTATGTTGAAACAGTAACCTTTTAATGGCTACTTAATACAGTAAGCCTATACTGATAATTCTGTAGGAATAACAGGGCTATTTTAGTCCTTATGAGCATTGAGATTAATTTAACACATACAATATTAATGACCATTCAACATTTTTATAGACTAAAAGCCAATTAAAAACGCTTATGATTTGATTATTTACGTTTCAAATACAAATCAGTCTATAGTTTTCCTGGTGATAATAACTGTTGCCTACTAGAAAAGTATTATGGAAGTCTCAAGTAAACAACTTTTTATTATGAGGATTTTTTAAATGTGCCTTATAAAAATAAAATCTTCTATGTTGTGCTCGATGTTTGGGCACATTTGGAACCGTACACATTTGGTGTTTGGTAATGTAAAATTATGTTTTAATTGAATTTTGCGTCTAATAATCATCCTATTAAAATTTGCCTTTATTAAAACATCTAGATGCCGAGTATGAGGCAAAACTTGCCAATTTATGGAAAGTGTACGGTACCGGTACTAGATATTTTAGATATTATCTCTTGATTGTGTCTAACATGCTATCTGATCGGTATGGAACAACTTGCACAAATCTAATTTACTGTGTACCTAAACTTGATAACAGTAGGCCTAACTACTATTCCAAGTTTGTTTTTTTCAAGCGAAAAGCACCGATTCGGTATAATTGCCTGAAAATAAAATTTTGTTCATGAGAGAAGGCCTAATATAGAAAGTTCCAAATAATATAGGCCTACAAAGAATATAGCTACAGGATATGTGTATGACTTACTTTTTAATAACACAACTCCAAGAAAAATGCCATCTCGGTATTGCCATACTTAAATTTTTTATTATTATTATTATATTAGCACTAATGAAACTATTGATTGATATTAGTTTTTTTAGGCAAAAAACCTGGATGGTTATCATCGCCTCGATTGATATTAGATTGTATCTTAATAAAATCATATGAATTTTTTTCGCAGGCTCTCGTAATATTATATTTAGCTACAGTAGCCTATATTGTAAATTGCAAAAGACTAGATAACTTAACCAGTGTTTTTGGTAATGTGTAACAAGTAAATTTATTGAATTGGCTTGTATCCACTGGTGCAAAATCAACGTTTTGATTACAATTTAATTAATTAGAAACATTTTTGGAAAGTTCATGTACCTAGCTGTACAAATTGATTCCTAATCAACCGCAAAACTCAACTCGAAGATTGAAGTTAGGCCTATTATTGTTCTTCAGTAAATGATCTGTTATTCCAACTTTAACCTTACTATTGGGGATGTCTTTTCTACAGATTTAGTCAATTCAAACCCAAATTATAATTTCTTCTAATAGGCCTAGCTAAAGGTAGGTTTTCTTAAAATGGACAGCTTTACATTCAGTTACTATTTCAATAGATGGTACAAGATGAACCTGAGATGACAATATAAAGCTTGTTTGAATTTAACATTAAGCTTGGCAAGTAGATTCAGCATGGCTGGTGTGCAATAGTTTTATTCAAGTTGTCTTTATCGCGGTTATTAGACAACAAGAATAATTTGCCAAAGGTTTTTGCCTTCCATGTTCATTTTTATGTACAGTATTTCTGAACTCTTTTTATAAACAATTGTCTTTTTGGCATTGTTCTTTGGAGAAAAAGAAGCCAATAATTTAAAAGAACCTGAAGTCTATCTGGTTGCATTGTCCATATGTTAAACATTTTTTTGAAATAAAATAAACCTTACTGACAACAAAAAGAGAATCCTCCACGTTTTAGATCCTTTTTAACAGTAGGCTACCTCTTAGAGACCCCATATGGGTGATGGGAATTTCTTCATGCTAGAATTTTGTCACAGATGTTGAGATGTAATCCATTCCTTGTAAATATCTGTTCATCATTACTTAATTAATAGTAAACGCTTATAGCTGGGTTTACATTTGCGTGAAATTTCGCGAGTTTTAATAAAATTTGTTAATTTAAATAGACGGGCGAGCAGTAGTGCTACTAGTGTCGCAAGTGGAAGGGTTACTTTCAGACTATCAACTCTCCTTCAACGACACACCACACCACTGACTGCAAGACTCAGCCCGGGTTACATTGGTCGAGGATATCGGCAAGCTGACTCGGCCCAGTTTGTACTGGCTGCATTTTAGAAATGTTCGTTCAGATTCAGTATAGAAAAGTATGACAGTTCCCAGTAAAAAGATTGCGCCTAAGAGAATATTAATATTAGTAATTTTGACGTGTATTTGCCTATTTCTGAAGTCAATGTTTCACGAAATTTAACTATTTATGTAAAAAATAAAAAGTGTCGGGCTTGGTATACAAACAGAACATGAAAAAACCCAAAATAATCAAGCTGTGAAAAGTACAATATTAGAAACAAAACATTTTTATCAGGAGGAGCCCTGTGATGACAATTTCTTTAACAATGCCTGAAAAACAGCAAAGGAAACAAAGAAAACCCCTACACCAACAAACATTAACTCATAGTGCTAGCAAATTAAAGGGATATTCACATCTAGGATCTGTTAAGCCATGAGTTATTAGGCTATCCGAAAAGTTTAGCTCACCCAAATTAACATTTCAAGAAAAGTGTGAATACGTCTGACTTGATACTCACTGTTCGATATCACTAAAAGTAAAGTAGGACCTATTGTTAAATGAAAAAGGAAAAATAACAACTGTGATATTTTACTGTAAAATACGTTATATAACATTTTTTTATTTTCCTACATATAAACTCTTTTATTTAATGTAATGTGATGTAACTGTAGTACCCTTTCGAAAAAACATCTTTAATATTTTTCAATTACTTTTGGTTTTTTTACATTCCATATTATTTATTTCTTTGAAGTGTACCCAAAATTCAAACACCTGTTCCTCAGAAGCTATTCATGGTAGAAATCCCATTTCGGTCACATATATTAAAGTTATATTTCTCTACTTTAAAGTTAGTCCTTATCAGTTTTGCTGAAAACCCCTTGTTTCACGGTGAAAAAACACAAATGCTATCTAAAAACTAAACATTTTTGCAGATGGATGCAACTCTAAAAGTATTATCCCCAGGAAGATGATTTTCATTTTAAATTGTGGTAAATTTACTGTTCTTTAAAAAAAGGATCGAATGATTTTTTTGTCAAACCAGTCCTTTGTACTAAAAATTAGAAAAAACTAGAACAAGGTAAACCTGTGGGGTTTTTCGTCGCCGTTGGCGTGCGCGGAGCACTTGTATAATTATATTATACTTAAATAACTTATATGTATATTATATAATATACTTATAATAACTTAAATGTCTATATTTGACCTATTTAGTGAATTTCTTAGTACATAACTATTGGTTTTTCTTATTTGAATCACCATTTTTGTTCATTTACCAATAAAAATGTTCTTTACTCATAAACCAACATACGACTATAAACGTAATAACCTTTTTTAAAGCTCATAATATTTTATGGAGTATATTGTCGCTTTTTTCAATGTTTTCTCTTGAACGGTTCTCAAGTTGTAAGCGTTTTAACAAACGGCGCCCCCACCATATCCCCCCCTTCCCCTGGGGGTGTCGACCACGCTGGGGGGTGACGACATGGCTTTTCATGATCACTATAGTGCCTATAACAATAATCAGAAATAAAATTGTGTCAGGCTTTCCATGCATACTCAACCCGGTCTAAGAATTGTGTTACTAAGCATTTGATTCGAATCAGCTGTTTTACCTGTTACAAGGATGGAAGCAGGGCCGCTTTTCCGAATAGGCACGCTAGGCACGTGCCTAGGGGCGCAAAGGATTTGGGGCGCCAAATTTTGAATACGAAAAAAAATAAAGAAGGCGGAAAATGATGCCGTAAGGTAACTGATAATTTATGAAGAAGAATGTTTAGGCCATGAAACTCCTTACGGCTGCCGGTTGCCAGTCCGGGACACGGCGGGTCCATAGGTGGTGGATAATGGTAAGACTCTCTGACTCTCCAACAAAATCAAAAGAATAGTAATGATAAGAGCCAACGGAAAGAAAGAGAGTTAAGGGAAATTCCCTCCCGAACCAAAACTGGCAAATCAAGAACTCAAAAAGAAATGCTCTGCTGGGTTTTTTGGACCCCCTATTATTTGATTAGTAATCCATACCTCCCAGACCCTCCCCCTCAACCCCCCCCCCGTATAAATCATGTATGAGGGGCGCAATTGTTTGAAGTACCTAGCGCGCTAGTGAGGATAAAAACGGCCCTGGATGGAAGTGAACCCTGTATTTTGATAATTTTCAACCCTTAAAGTCAATATTTTGCGAAATCATTTTTTGGTGCAGTTCTTCATAGTTTTATATGAAAGTACCCTGAAAATGTTAAGGCACTAGCTATGACAGTTTTGACTATGCGTTGATTATGAAACAGTCAGTCAGTCAATCAGGACATATTCTTTTATATAAAACATAAAATATCTGTATAGAACATGATAAAAGAAATTGTCTCTAGCCCCACCAACTGTTTCTTTTTTCACCACTGCGTGATCGTGGAAATAAAAAACCCGAAATTCCAAACCACTTGTGATGTAGTAACCAGCCGTCCAGCCCTCTTATTAGGGCGAGTTAGGGAACTATTTTTAGGAAACCAGTCTCGGGTAAAGGGTCAGAACCGGTTGTTATCCTACCCGTGCTACTGAAAGCATGGCTGTCTGTTATCGCTTTGGTGTCTGTCTAGGCTAGGGATGATTGTTGTTTTAGTTTCACGGTGAACTCTCTTAATCCTTCTCTTGTATGTGTAATCATGCGATTCAATTTCATATATTGTCAATGTTTATTTAAAACGGGGGTAAAATATATTTTTACTATTTGAGTTATTTTGTTCACATACTTACTACTTTTCATACGGACAGACACACAGAAATAATTCATCCATATGGAGGTCTAAAACGTATCCATTTTATTTTTTTACACTTATTGCAATATTTTCTCCGTATAGCCAACAAACTATGTTGTATATACGAGAAAGTAAACAAAATACAAAACCTTAATCCATCGATTACATGACAGTTCCCCCCACACTGACACTTCCACACACACCTACTTCCGGTTGTTAGTTCGTTAGTAAAAAAAAATCCAACAACCGGAAGTACGTTGTTTGACCGGAAGTAACTATTTTTTGAGATATTTACTACGAGAATGAAATTTTTTTAGAGTTTTTTCTAACAATATAAATGTAGGATGTTATTCTGCACATTTTGTTTTTTTACGCGACCTTATAGCTCGCTTGGTTCTCCCAAAATCGACCAAAACGTAAAATACCATAAAAGTACCCGGTTTGAAGCCAAGCGGTGCAAACTCGCGAGGCTACTAGGCGCAAACAAATTCTACTAATAAATTGCATACACGTAGACAGCTGTTCAACGCCTTCGTGAGTAGACCTATTTCCCAAATTGTTGGTTGAAACCTTAAAACATAGGCATATAAACCTAATTTTGGAAAATCGCTCAACTCACGCCAGCGGTCCAGCTGCGTGGTCGATTTATTAATAATAAGTAATACATTGCATTTTTTGGCCTCCATACATACAAATTTGAGCTTCTGTTAATTTGCAAATTGACTATGATAGGCCTACTGACTTTGAAAACTTGAGTGAATTATTTTTGCGGTTAAAATAGTTGATTTAAGCAGGCCCTAATATAGGCCTACTGTATAAAAATAATCTATTTCACCACTACCCCCACCTAAATCCAAGTGCCTCTGTTCCAATCAAAACTCTTTTCCTACTGCGCATGCTTCAGGGCACCGTTACCTCTATCACTCTTCCAAGTGCCTCTGTCCTAATCAATTGTTGTTTCCGTGAAGATATCGGAGTATACAATAGTATGTTTACATTTGGTTCGCCGCGAAGCGAATAGGTGGCGCAGCTCTCAAGTTATTTATATTAAAGTTTCTAGGTAAATAAAATGTTCGATATTAACTGGTATTATAGTTTGAACTAAAGTATTGTAGGATCGGCCGAGTGCGTTTATGTGGGGAGGCATGGACGCACTGTTGCCTGTTGCCATATGATAGTTACTCATAAAGCAATTCACCTGTTTGCAATGACTTCCAAATAATGATAAGCAATTTAACAGAAATTTGGCAACACGGGGTGCATCGATTGCTATGACAACTGCCTCTTTCTGATTGGACTAGCACGCGGCGAGCCTCTACTCCCTACCATGGTTGCGCGGGAGCAGTTTAAATCAAAGTGCTACCATTGTATTTGGATAACCTAATAGAACTCCGATCCAATGCAATATTTTGTTCCACTGGAAATTCGACGATAGTGGCGTTATCTATTGGGGAAACGACGGAAGCATTATGAAACATTAATGCCACCAATGATTTCTCCCTAGCGCTACCTCGCGGCGCGATCATGCACTATTTTCGCGACAACCTTTTTTTCGGCACACAGCCCCCGTATGGATGCAAGATCTATTTATTATTCATGATCTATGGTTATAGTAATGATATTTCGATAGTCTAGAATTTTCGTCATTTAACTGGCATCGTTATCTGTTTACAAATAGGCTAGTAATTAATAAGTATTTTTGTATTGTAGAATTCAAAATTTTAAGACTTAATAAATCTGTTGTTAAACAATGTGCAAAATGTGTTATTTCAAATGCAAAAATTCTTAAAGAATTGTGTTAGGTTAAGGTTAAGTACCAATTTTGGTGCCATTAAAATAATTCGAGGATAAGTTTTTGGAAATAAAGTTGTGTAACTTAATTTTAACCTCACCTCTTATGGTTTTAGAGTAGGCCTATAGATTGACACGTAACTCTTATCACTTCAAAGTTATTATGAAACTTCATGAAAATCAGAATCGTATTTATCCAGCTATACTCAAACAGATGTACGTGGCGGTTAATAGTTAAAGAAATTGATAAACAAATATCTTGTATCATTAAATTGCGAAAAAAATTTTAAAAATGAAATAAAATACTAGGATATGCAAAAATATTTATAACCAATTTTCCGGTTTATTAAAACTTTAGGTTTAATTTAACCGTAGGAATTCTCAGTGCTTTCACGTTGTTTGTGCCTTCGCGTCGAGATACAATATGCACATTGTATAACAAATCAGCATCCACACATGTAAAACGTTCTATTGCAGACAAAACAAAAAAAAAGCGTCTTGTCGCATCGTGGGTAAGCACATCCGTTGGTTGCAGATGTAGCCTGGGCTACTGAACTATACTACTCTTTATAGAAACATCTGCGGCACAGTGTCCGTATGTTGCAAATTTAGAGGAAATTTTAAACTTAAAGGCATTCCTTTTAGTTGATTTAAAGGTATAAGGTTTCGTATGTGGCATTTATTAGTTTCCATTCGCGAGCAAAATTAACTGTTTCTTATGACCGTAGATTTGTATTTTAAGGACAAAAGTCAAATTAGTTTTTGGTTGGTAGTTTGTATAGCTGTGTCTTTTTAAACAGATGTAGTTAATTTTATGGTCGTAAGACTGGCCGTCGTAATTGGAATGCGTTGCCTATGTTCAACGACGTAAACTTAAAAGTGGTAACTGAGATCCTTCTGTTCTATGCTATTGTTAATTGAAAAAAAATTATAATCGATATTTTTTTTCGACTTTGGGAAATCGATAGACTGGTAAACTTTTTTTATGTTAATGTACATTCTTTAAGGTAGCTTACTTATAAAAAAAATCAGCCATATTGCAAATTACTGGTAGTTTTAACCTATACCGACTGGGCTAGAAGCTGAAATCATAGTTTTATTTTTACAAATTAATAATTTGCTGAAGCTTGAGCAAAGCAGGTGCAACAGTCAGTTGTTCAAATTAAGTGATGTATCAAATTCAACGACTAACGATACATTATACTACAAGTATAAATAAATAATAAAAAGAAAGTGTATGTAACGATTTTCCTGTAAAACTGATTTTCCGATTGCAACTGTTATTTACGTTTTGTAAAATGTCTGCCGAGTTATCTAGGTTTAAAAAAAAAACGCATTTTTAATGTAATATTGTTAAAAACTACATGTCCAAGAAAAATAAATATTATGTCTTTTCAAATTTAATTTAATATTTAAACTGTTGCACGAACAAAAGTTGTAAAAAATTCCTCCCCGGCGGGGAATCGAACCCCGGTCTCCCGCGTGACAGGCGGGGATACTGACCACTATACTACCGAGGAACTTGTTCAATAAGATGTTCGTTACAATTATGTTCTTACTTTGCAGTTAGAAGTAATGTGCCTAGCGTCATCATTTAAATTATAATAATTCGACCACTCAGCTGGACCGCTGACGTGAGTTGAGCAAATTTCCAAAATTAAATTTATAGGCCTATGTTTTAGGGCTTCAACAAACAATTTGGGAAATAAGTCTACTCACGACGGTGCTGAATAGCTGCAAAATGCTTCGCACGCCAATCCGCATATTAAGAGTGTCTTCAATATTCAAAGCATTGCGTGCTTCGCACGCCATTCCGAAAATTGGGAGTTTCTTTAACACATAAAGCATTGCGTGCTTCGCACGCCAACCCCGTATTGGGAGTATCTTCAATACACAATGCATTGCGTGCTTCGCACGCCAACCCCACGGTAAAATCCACCACATGGTTTTGAACCGGGTACTTTTATGGTATTTTACGTTTTGATCGATTTTGGGGGAACCAAGCGAGCTATAAGGTCGCGTAAAAAAATAAAATGAGCAGAATAACATCCTACATTTATATTTTTAGAAAACACTCCAAAAAATTTTCATTCTCGTAGTAAAAATGTCAAAAAATAGTTACTTCCGGTCAAAAAACGTACTTCCGGTTGTTGGATTTTTTTGGCTAACGAACTCGTCCGAGCGACGTAGACAACCAACATGTGTACCAAATTTGAACCAAATCGGACTTAAAATGCGGCCGCTAGAGTGCGAACACATATATACATATATATATAAACGTGTTCTGGGGACCATGATCGGTGCTCATTTGCTACTCCCGACCTTGGGTATCACCATAAGGGCCACTGCAATAGCTCATTTTTCCTATGGAAATTCGCTAATAATCTGATCAGTTTCTTGTGTGATACTACGGATTTGTTTGAAACTTTTTCGTTTTTAGCATATCGTACCTTTAAAGGCTGAAGCACGGAACACCTAGTTTTCATGTGTGTGCCAGTCGATTTTATCCGGTACTGATAAATATAACATTGACATTTTACCGTTCAATAATGGTAATCTGAGTATATATAAACACAAATCAGAAAACAATATTTCACTATGAATTTTGTGGGCCCAAATTTGGTAGCACTAAAATAAATATTTTGTCTCGAGATAAACAAAATAAATACTTTGACCACCCATCTGAATCGCTGACGTGAGTTGATCGAATTTCCAAAATTACGTTTATATACGAGTATCTCCTGTGGTCGAAATTCGACCAATTTTGATGTAAAGTAACGAAATTCAACTTGTTTTTCACCTTTTTAATTTATTAAAAGTATTCAAATTCTCATTTCAATTCAATCTTTAACTAGGCCTGTATTACTTTCATTATCAGGGATGACACAATTAAAAAGCCTAAACAAAACTTCTTAGTTCAATTACACACCAACATACACAGCAACAAATCAGACCTAAAACACATCAACAATAACATAACCTAAATCATATGTTGACAGTTGAGTAAAGTAAATAACTTATTTATTTGAAACTCAATTAGATTATCAGCTCAATTAGGTTAGAACGAACTATTTCCTATTAGTTTAGTTGTAGCACACTGATGCAATTTTAAAACTCAGAATGTGACCAAAATAAAAGTGCAAATAAAATATTTAGCTTCACAGTGACTTAGAATTAGAAATAAATTATCTTTTAAATAAAAAAAGAATCATCAAAATCTGTTACGTATTAACTTTAGAAAGTGAGTGAATAAAAACCAGGAATTTTTTTAAATATATAGACTAGGGGAGACCCCTGCGTGCTCCGCACGCCAACCCCCACCCCCCAACTCCCTAATGGAACCCGTTGTGTGCCGTTGGAACCCGTTGTATAGTCAGCAAGACTCAGGTCTACACTTTAATAAAAACCTAACCTAAAAATTGATTTAAAATTTGAATTAAACTGTCAATAAAAATATTAGATACTACAGCTCATTACTGAATCAACAATAAACATTACAAATCAGACCTAAAACACACCAACAATAACATAACCTAAATCAAATCATCTGTTGACATTTGAGTAAGTTTAAAGTAAACAACTTATTTATTTGAAACTCAATTAGTTTATCAGCTGTTTAAAATCAAATTACAGTATTTCCTATTTTTAGCCTAGTTGTAGCATAGGCTACTGATGCATTTTTAAAACTGGGAATAAAACTAAAATAAAAGTGTAAATCAAATATTTAGCTTCACAGTGACTTAGAATTTGAAATTATCTTTTAAATAAAAAAAGAATCATCAAAATCTGTTAAGTATTAACTTTAGGAAGTGAGTGAATAAAAACCAGGAAATTTTTAAATATATAGAATATTAGAAATACTGAAGCACCAACCACAAGTTTGGTAAATGCAACACTATAGAAATAAACTGATTCTTAATAACAATAAATGTTTTTCAGTTTATTTGTTTAAGCCTATTGTTAATTATCGAACTTGTGGTTGGAGCTTCGGTGTTTCTAATTGTTTACATTCACCACAGTAGGCCTACCCATTGAACATCTATTAATCTATATATTAAAAGAATTTATGAAAACTTGTGGCAGTCAGTACGGCCATTCTATCCGGCCGATTTCCTTATTTTTTTTTTAATTGCAGGTAATCATTCACAGATATGTCATCAAGCCATTACAAATCATGTATCTTTCGCCTTACAAACGTTATAATCAAATGCAAATTTCTGCTGTGTATTCCTTATGGGGGTTTTTTTTTTGGTTCTTTGTCCACTTTGCGTTCGTATACCGTCCATCCGATTGCTTTGAAATTTTGCATAGTAACACAGGTTAACCCTGGGAAGGTTTTAGGCCATTTACCGAAGTCCTAGGACATTAGGGCTACGCCCCAGTGGCCCTCAAAATTTCAATGTTAATCTTATGGAAGAAAGATTTCTATTGATTCTATCAGGGGCACAAAAACAGCTGTTCGTATAAAAAACTTACCCGAGAAGGAGCTCCGGTATACAATCCTTCAAATTTCCCATGTTAATCTTATGGAGATAATGTTTAATGAGTTTGAGTCAGCTGCCAAATAAAACAGCTGATTTATGCTCGGTCACCTATGTACAAACGAGCCAAAGATTAACGAGATTTTTTATCGAATTTTCCACCTGCGAGCGAAGCGAAGCAGCCATCTGAGGCCGAAGGCCGAGCTTGGGTTGGGACGCGGAGCCTCCAGGGGCAGAGCCCCTAGTCTATATATTAAAAGAATTTATGAAAACTTGTGGCAGTCAGTACGGCCATTCTATCCGGCCGATTTCCTTATTTTTTTTTTAAATTGCAGGTAATCATTCACAGATATGTCATCAAGCATTACAAATCATGTATCTTTCGCCTTACAAACGTTATAATCAAATGCAAATTTCTGCTGTGTATTCCTTATGGGGTTTTTTTTTGGTTCTTTGTCCACTTTGCGTTCGTATACCATTCATCCGATTGCTTTTAAATTTTGCCTAGTAACACAGGTTAACCCTGGGAAGGTTTTAGGCCATTTACCGAAGTCCTAGGACATTAGGGCTACGCCCCAGTGGCCCTCAAAGTTTCAATGTTAATCTTATGGAAGAAAGATTTCTATTGATTTTATCAAAAACAGCTGATTTTATCAGGGGCACAAAAACAGCTGTTCGTATAAAAAACTTAGCAACACATCATGTCTGTTTACTTTCATTAACATAGCAACATTACTTAGAAAATTTGAAGCGTATTACCTTTTTGAGGTTACATTGACAAACTAAAAACAAACACAAACAAAAATCAACGAAAATGCTAACTATATTTTAATTCAATTCAAACATTGGTTGTTACAAACCTATTATATATAAAACAGCTAATTTGGATCAAAAACTGAACATAATTTTAGGGTGGGCCTACAATGAACCAAAACACCAATTGGACTAATTATTAGAATCAGGTTTTATTATAATTCTTCACAACTACCAGTTTTTTTTAGATTAGGTAAAATTTTCCAACTGCGAGCGAAGCGAAGCAGCCATTTGAGGCCGAAGGCCGAGGCGGGGTTGGGACGCGGAGCGTCCAGGGGCAGAGCCCCTAGTAATTATGATTTTATATTAATATGTAAATGGGTAAATGGATGACTTTTATTTTTGGTTGTATATATTTGTATTATGTTTGTCTTTATGACTTTTAGGACGAAGAAGAAATAATTAATAAATCAATATTGTCGGTTTGTTAAACGTAGAAATTTCTTAAATCACTTGATTTTCTCTGGTTTTAAATGTGTTTAGCTGTGCAAAGGCTTAAGTTCACTACAATGTAAACTTAAAACAAAAAGTCCAATTTAAAGCAATACTTCGTGTAAAAGAGAGCTTAAACATTTTCAAATTGGGAATTAATCATCCCACGAGGAGCTTAAGTTCGACTATTGATTAAAATGTTAGTTTTCCACATTTAGGTAACAATAATAAACTTTCTAAAACATTTTGCGAAGAAAATTAAAAGATGAAAAGCTATGTATGTATTGTGAGCTGTAACGAAAATATCGTTTTCCTACAGCTGTTTAATAAAGTGTGTTTTTGCACACTCACAGCAGTGCACAAACTAAACTACACGTGTTCAGCGTCAAGTAATTATACCTCTTTGTTTTACTTTACCGCTCCAGCTGTTTACTTTGCGCACTGTACGCAAAATAAACAGCTGATATAGTGTACGTTTTGAAAATTTTTATTGTTATATAACTAACCTCTGTAAAACAGATTTAAAAAAACTGAAACACTAATTTAAAATGTAGCTGTAGGAAAAACGTTGTGTGTATCGCGGGTGCAAAGTTTAATTTGTCACCATCAATAAACTTTGTCGACTGTTTATCTCGTGCGACAAACTCAACTTTGCACCCTAGATACACAAAATAGCTGTAGAACCGTGAATCGAAATGGGGATTATACAAACAATACAAGTAAAACATTTGATTCTGTTTTAACCACTTGTTAAACAAATTTGAAGAACACGGAGGAAAATAAATCGAACCGTACAGTTAGAATAATCGAAGAATACGTTTATAAGGTACATTTTTGTTGGTTGAAACCGTAAAACATATAAACTTAATTTATAAAATTCGCTCAACACCCGACAGTGATTCAGATGCGTGATCGGACTATTTGATGTAGGCCTAGATAATACTTGTTTCGTTTTGCCGTACCCATTTTATAAAATGTGTGAGAGGCAAGAGTTTGGCGTTCAGCTTTATGCTTATCCTTGACTTTACTGAAATTCTAAGAATTGACCAGTCACGTCATTTCGTCCAACAAGAAAGCACGACAACTAAAGCAATCGTTCTCAGAGTAACGAATATAGCTCGCCGTATCATAGGTAACAAAAACTGTGGTCGTTGAAGAGACGGTGAACTTAATAGCCTATCTACATCGTAAAGTTTGAAATTATTAAAACAAACTCCAAGTTTATAGTTTCATAAAAGAACATCTCACGCTAGGCTGTAAGAACTTGGGTTATTCTTTGCTTGGTATGAACACGTTCTCAACGCAATTTATTTTAATTAAATTCTTTTCTTTTGTACATGGTTACTGAATGTGTTAGACCAAGGGTTTTTTGGGGACAGTTGGTCTCTTAGTGCTAAGAAGTACCGGTTGATTCAGAACTACAAGGCAATGTATCGGTATATCATTCTATATTTGAAAAAAGTTTCAAACCTAAATTACTCAAAAACCGTACATTTTAACAAAAACTGTCAAGACACCTTTTTTGGTAGCCCTTTTGATTCTCTAACGATTGGTCTCACTTACAAAACAATCGGATGAAGGTTAATAGTTAAGTTATGTGTAGCCTAATAATTGGTTTGTTCCAACCGGTATCGAAAGGTGCGTACACACTTGCGCGGTGTGCGCGCCGCACACTTTTTCGGCGAACACTTTTTCGTTTTTTCGGCGAACACTTTGATGGTTCGCCGATCATATTTGGACGGGTGCGTGAAAGGTTTGTCGTTTTCAGCGCGCATGTGATTGTTATTATTCAAGATACCGGGTACTCAGTTATTAAATAAAGATGGATTGCTCTGAAGCAAATTTAATTAAATTAATAGATGCATACAGAAACCACTCCATTCTTTGGGATCCTCAAAACAAGTTTCATTTTAATAAAAATATGAAAGCAGATGCTTGGCGTGACATATCAGCAGAGAAGGATATTTCGGCAGACCTCTGTAAAAAAAATTACTTTACCCGTCCCTCAAATTTTTGTCGTTAGTACGGGGTGTTGGAGCATCACGATCCATCTCCTGTCGGTTTTTTCAACGAACCCTTTGTGTGTTCGCAGATCAGATTTGGACGTGTGTTTGAGAGGTGTGTAGTTTTTCGTGCGCCCTGATTGTTGATTGCTTTGTGAGTCTGAATTCAGAAAATAAATTCAATTTCAATAAATAAATGGCCAGCAGATTGTGAATTTTAAAATTCTTTAGTTTAATAAAAATATTAATCATCAATTACCGGTACGTCTTTATTATTTCAAGGTATTCTTTATTTACATTATTTATAACAACCAAGGCTATTTTAACTTCAGGCCTATTTCACATTTGTTTAAATTAAAACCCAACTTTGAGGCCTATGATTACTACCAGCAATATAGCGAACTAGGGGAGACCCCTGCGTGCTCCGCACGCCAACCCCCGGTGCGACCTTCTAAAAACATATGTTATGTTTTATTTATAATAAAAGTGTAGTATTAATAATAACCTCAAAACTAAGATGGTAAATAATGTTAAATGTTCAAATCAAATTATTTCTTATATTTTATAACAGCAGTAATAATAAAGGTTAAAAGAACCAGTAAGGCTCAGGTCTACACTTAATCAAAAACCTAACAAAAAGTTATAAATAATAACCTCAAAACTAAGATGGTAAATAATGTTAAATGTTCAAAACAAATTAGTTCGTAAATTTTATAATTTGAATAAATAATTCATTTCCTCCCTTATAAAAATCAATATTTACTTCCACAAAGCAGCTGTATTAGTTAGTTTCTTATTATAAACAGCTGTTTTGTATTAAAATGTTTTTATAACCTTCTGAATACTGTAATCATCGTTATTTACATCCACGACATCAGCTGGATTAGTTTGTTTCTTATTATAAACAGCTGTTTTGTATAGAAATGGTTTTTAAATATTTTCCATGTTAATCTTATGGGGAAAACCCGACCTTTGAGATTAGCTCACGCCATTAAGGATAAGAATTTTTGACATCTAAAACCTTATTGCAAAACTACGAAATGAGACGAATTTTTTGAAACCTCAAACATTAAAATTGGTCCAGAAATAAGGGAGGAGTTGTGTTTACTAAAAACGGCTTCACGTATTATATATAAAGATATAATTTACTTTAACTGTCGTATTATTTTACAGAACAGCTGTTTTATGTTTTTAATTTATTTATTTAATACAAAATGTTTTAATGTAAACTGCAGAACAGCTGTTTTATGTTTTTAAATTCTCATGTATTTCTTATAGGGATTTTTCGTTTTTCGGGGATCTCAAAAACCCCTTAGTTTTTAATTTTAGAAAAAACTTATATTTTTCCCTCTTTCCTTGAATCGATACCTTTAATTTGACACCTCTCCCATCATCCTCCGATTTACCAAATTCCCACAATTTTGAATCTAAAATTTTGCTTACAGAATTATATATAAGGATAGGAAAAGGTACGAATAATTTATTTACACCCCTGTCTTGAGTAAAATTGTAGTGCGGAAATAAGTGTCCTGTTTAGAAATGTGAAACCCAACCTTCTGCAGCAGGTTCTCAAAGTCAGAATGATCGCGGGTTTTCTTTGGATCGCTGGAGGTTCGTTGAAATCAAAACTTTCAACGAGCCGCGAACGCGCGTCGCGCACACCGCGCATGTTGTACGGAGCGAGAGTGTATACGCACCTTTATACCCATATTGTATGTGGGTACATATGTTGTTCTTATCTTTAACTTAGCTATTATACTTCATCCGATTGTTTTCATAGTTACACCATCCGATAGGGAATCAAAAGCACTGCAAAAAAGGTGTCTTGACGTTTTTTGTGTAATTTAGGTTTGAAATTTTCAAACAGCCGCCATTTTGAAACGTATGGTTGGATATAATTGCTTATTTTTCTTGAGTTAGGTCATTGTTAGGTTAAACTTCATGCCAAGTTTTGGTCATGTTAAGTTTTGAAGATAATACATTTCTCTAGATATGAATTATTTTGTAAAGAAAAATGGCGGATATCTGGGAAACGAAGCGTTTTTGGGCCTATGATTATGTGAGTTTTTTTTCTTATTTTTAGCTATAGAATGCGCTACCGAGACATTGCCGTGTAGTTCTGAATCACCCTGTATACTCTGCTGGATCAACGTTTAACTTAGGTGGTGGGCATTTTGAACATTTTTCAACAAGCACCTCGATTAAACAAATAAAAGAGCACTGTGGCGACAAAAACACACTGGTTTGAATAAAAACCCCGAACTACAAAACAAGGAACAAAAGACAACAACTAAACAACTAAATTGTAAGTTATGTTTAATACGTTACCCTTATGTACATTACGATGACATGGTCATCATCCTCAGAGGGTTTTAACACTACTACTCATTAAAACCTCGATGGCGGCTTAAAATATATATTTGGGTTTTGCACTGAATGTTTTTGTTTTTCAAAACACGTATGACTTATGTGTTTGTATTTGAAATTTGCAAGTTTAACCCATTTGCCAACACATACAAAATTCGAGAATACCAGTACAATAGTAGATTTAATACTAGGTACATATATAAGCACTAAAATGTAGTTGATATTTTTTCACACCAATTGTGCAGAATTTAGCACAAACCTATCGGCAGGCCTGGGTTTATATATTCTTGGCACTCACTACCTGAAGTTGTGAAAACACCCTCTTTATGTAATACACATTAGTGGTAAGATGTGTACAGTAAAACTGTTGAGAATAATATATTACATACTAATTTACATACTATAGTTGACAACCTTATAATAATAAACATTTTATTAAATTTCAAAACAGCATTGAAATGAATAAGCAGTTAAAAATTTAATCATGCATTGCTATGAAGTTAATGGAAATTTAGTTTTTATTTCATATGACTAAACAGTTTAACAAGCCTTTTAGAACTGCACCAAGAATAACGTTATGTTCTTCCATACGGATCTAAATTGCTCACGAGAATAACTATGAGGATTGATATTCTCATTTTAATCCTAGATTACTAACCATATTTTTATATCGTTTACCACTAACCATTAGTAACGTTGACGACTATCACAAAAACAGTGCACGGCCTATATGATTTATTTACTCTCTACTGATGTTTTTGTGCCACAGAAATAGAAAATCTTTTACACATTTTTGTATTAAATTATAGAAAACAATGCTGATGATACTAAAAAATACGACAAACAGGTAAAAAAATAAACGTAAAACATTACATTTTATAGTTTTCTTTTTAGAATATCACACTTGATCATTTTTAAGCACAAGTTTAAAAGTTATGCTGTCACTAACCGTTCGTCACCACGGCGAAGATTTGTTAATTAACTCACAATAATGGAAGGGCAGCGCAAAAACCACACTATACACTTTCATGGTCAGTGCCAAACTGAAGCTATAGGAAGAGCGCGTCTTTAGTTATCTCGTAGACAAAGATATTTTTGAAAATGTTTCCTTATGCCCTAATATGAAAGCTTTGCGAAGTTGCCGATTTATATAGACCCTTATAGGATTCATGAAAAAATCAACAATAAACACTGAAACAATTTTTCTTCCTTCTAAACTATCCAATTAAATTATTTATAATATCTTAAATATGCGTGACATTAAAGATGGGATTTAGGAAAATAACATTTAGTTAGATTACAGTTATTTGGGTGCAATGTTGAGATAAACATTTGACAAATTTATCGAGTGTGACAAATTAAACTTTGCACCCGTGATGCACACAACGTTTTTCCTACAGCTACATTTTAAATTAGTGTTTTAGTTTTTAAAAATATCGGTTCTATAGAAGTTGGTTCCATAACAATCAACATTTTCAATACATAAACTACATCAGCTGTTTATTTTGCGTACAGTGCCCCAGCCATTTAACCGTGCGGTAAAGTAAAACGTAGGTACAATTACTTGACGCTGAACACGTGTAGTTTAGTTTGCGCACAGCTGTGAGTGTGCAAAAACGCACTTTATTAAACAGCTGTAGGAAAAAGTGATTTTTATAAATTTATGAATTGTTAAGAATTCGAATTGCATATATTTTTATCGCCAATCTTTACAAAACCATAGTAGCTATTAATATTATTGCTTTATATAGTGCTGTTGTTGTGTTTTCCTTAGCGCCAGCATTCGATCCTGTTTAGTCTTTTCAGACGTAACGACCAAACATCGATCCCAAAATTGCACAGTAATATATACTTCAGTTCTAAATACAAGTCCAAATTATAGTTGCATGATTCTTGGTTTCCAAGTCACTTTGAATAGTAATATATAGGATAATATAATAATACTAATATTAAATATTACCTGTTCTTGGTGCGTCATGTGACTTATTTTGGTCGTTAAAATGTTACGACGCGTTTCGGGACCGTAATCCCATTGTCAAGTTGCACTTACACATTACACATTAAAAACACAGTGTACCATGGTCCACGCAACGATGTACATGTTTTACAATTGTCCGGCAAGTTTTAAAAGTGTTGTAATTGTTGTGTGTTTTTGTGTTTTTTAAACGTGTGTAAACATGAAGAGGGGTGTTTGATAAATCCCTATATGAAAATACCTTAATATACCAAATATTGCATCCATTAATAGCTATTATACCTCCTAAGAGTAGCACCAACAAATTTGTTGGGATGGTTTCATGATATACCCAAAAATTAGTTCAAGGAATGGAAAACATAAGGGTTGAAAGTAAACAAAGAGTAGGTACTTTGAAACCTACCTGTATCTGTTTCCCAAGCCGAAAAAGAATTTTTCCTTTTTTAAGGCTAGGCTCCCAACATTCAAAACGGTGAAGTTGGGTACCAATTTCAATGTTAAATAACCAAAACATACCTTCACTATTAAGCATATTTTTGTGTTGTTTTTGTCAAAAAAACAAAAGCCGTATTTTTTTTCTTAAAGTGAAATAGATTGTGGTTGTTGATTGCCAAGGTTTTTTGCAATTTCTCTTTTTGCAACTGAGTAAAAAATTAATAAAGTTTACTATTTTTTACTAGTTATATCATACGTTTATGAAAACAACTAGCTGACCCGTACGGCGTTGCCCGTGGTGCTTGGTATTTTCAGTCTTTTTAACGTAATTGTATTCTTCTTAAGTGTTCAGTCAGTGAGTGGTATTTGGATTTTATATATATAGATCTTAAATAATAAAAGCACTATTGTCATAATAATAAAAGATCTGAAATTATGATTTTAGTAACTTTGATCCCCCCAAACCCCTCCTAAAATTTCGAAATTTTTCATACCCTTTCTTAGTGAGCACCTATGGCCCTAGAGGAAGCTACATACCAAATTTCATTCCAATCCGTTCGGTAGTTTTGAAGAAGTCAATTTTTAATAACTTTGATCCCCCCCCAAACCCCCCTAAAATTTCGAATTTTTTCAAACCCTTTCTTAGTGAGCACCTATGACCCTAGAGGAAGCTACATACCAAATTTCATTCGAATCCGTTCGGTAGTTTTTGAGAAATCGTGATGAGTGAGTCAGTGGGTTTTGGCTTTTATATATATAGATAAAACGGGTTTTGAAAATGTATTTAGCAATCAACATCCGCATATGACAGTACTTTAAAATGAAACCAAATTTTACTTTCTCCACCCTATACGTAGTATATGGAGAAAGTATTGTTTTCGTAAAAATGTTCGAATTTGAATTTTCAGTTGAATTATCTGTTTTGGTGCTCCCAGAACCCCAAAAAATTGTTTAGTGCAATTATCTGTGTTGGTGCTCCCTGAACCCAAAAATATTTTTAGTGGAATTTTTTGTTTTGGTGCTCCCTGAACCCAAAAAAGTGTTTTTAACGTGGTGTCTGTCTGTCAGTGTGTCAGTATGTATACACGACCAGAGGGGACACTACTGGTCCGATTTTCATGAAATTTGGTATGTAGGTACTAAACCCTAATATCTCCAGGCGTTTTTTTCATTTCTTGGAATTTCTAATTTTTAAGGGTAATTTACCCCAAAAAACCAATAAAAAACGACAAAAATGCAAATTTCTCAAAAACGGCTCTAACGATTTTGATAAAATTTTCAGTATTTATAGTGCTTAAGATGCCAAACAAAATGACACCACCAGCTTTTATCAAAACTTCGGCGTTTCATAATTATGGGGAAATGTTAAAAAATAAACAAGTTTATGTTGTCAATCTAGCATCACGGCGACGGCCGCACGGGGTAGCACAACGGTAGCGAGGACGGCCAGTAATTCAAAGGTCGCGCGATCGAATCCCGTCTGGGACAATAACTTTTTTATACGATTGACGTAGGTAGAATACTATTTTTTTGTTTTGTTCTAAAAAGTAGTAAATAAAATGATTAAATACAATATTATTTTGACTACAGTAAGTTGGGAGAAAGTTTGTGTCAGTTAACTGATACCGTTTATTTTAATTTATTCCACGAATTAACAGAAAAAATTACTTATTCTGTAGCATTGCTCTTATAGGAATCAGATTCAATATGGCGGACAGGGTAGCGCTCCCTTACGTACGGAACCTAATAATGCAATTACATATACAGGTTACGCAGACTCGTACATCAATCTTGTCCCCTTACATAATGTGATGTTAACACAGCTGCTTCTATTTAAAAGCCGTCATAAACGTTTCTTTAAATTTGAATAGCTCAAGGTTACCAAAGCTGCTATATTTGGTCACAGTCCAGTCATCCAATCCACCGTCCCTTATACAGATTTCACACTGCTACCGCCTCGCCATACTTGTATTGTCGTTTCAATCTTTCTACATACAAATGTCATCTGTAGTACACACACAATGTGCATATTGTATTCGTAAATCCATTTTTGTAGCATTAGATATTTATCCACTACACAAAGTACTAAGTGTTTCGACTTACCTTCCTTCGGAAATGTTACTAAATAGTAAAATCAAACTGGGTAAATCCGAATTTGATTCTTGCGCCGACAAGGTCCTACCGTCAGTTCAGTTTTTATATTTTTACTTTCTCCCCCTATACCATAGTATATGGAGAAAGTATTGTATTCGTCAAAATTTTCGAGTTTGAGTTTTTGGTGGAAATATCCGTTTTGGGTCCCCCTGAACCTAAAAAAGTGGTTTTCGGAGTGATGTCTGTGTGTCTGTGTGGATGTTATCAGACCTAGAGCCTAAACCAGTCGTCCGATTTTGATGAAATTTGGTATGGAGGTACTAATCCACGGTATCTCCAGGCGTTTTTTTTTTCATTTTTGTGAATTTTTGATTTTTAAGGGTAATTTTCCCATAAAAACCCTTAAAATAACGGAAAAATCAACTTTTCTCAAAAACGGCTCTAACGATTTTGATTAAAATTTTATAGTTTATTAGGGACCTAAAGTACTATAAACTGTAAAGTTTTCCCGTTATTTTATGGATTTTTATGTAAAAACAATTACTTTAATACAAAATCACCTCTCCTACCCCACCATACAAGTCACCGTGAATCTGTTTAATAATTTAAATATGTTTGTGAGAAAGTATGTGCCAGTTCCTGGTACCGTTTATTCTTCTTTCTTTAAGACAATCACCTAGGAAAGGTGCAAGAAAATAAAATTTCTAGATCCGAAACTCAAAAACAACAAAGAACTGTATTAAAATTTACAAGAAAAAATACGAAAGAAAAGAGATATTTTGAATGTATATCTAAACCTCTACGATTTTGGTTTGAGACGGCTAGGCGGGTAAAAAATTTCAAATATAAAGGAGGGACATTGTAATACAAGGTTGAAAAGCTTATTAAAAGAGAAACCGAATGGCGCAAACTAGTTTAGTATCTTGCTTCGTTTCAAAGTAATGGACATTCAAAGTTCTGGAAAATGATATTGTTATCAGAACATCAAAACAGGTTATTAATTTTTTGATATTTCAGGAATAAGTAGGCTGTATGTTATTTTCCAGAACATTGATTGTCCATTACTTTGAAACGAAGCAAGATACTAAGCTCTAGTTTGCGCCATTGTGTTTCTCTTTTAATCGGCTTTTCAATGGTGTATTGCACGACCTACCTTTATATTAGAAATTGTTAGGCTCCGATACCACCCTAAACCGCCCAAAATATCTTAGAGTATCAGATATATCAAACAATTTGTCCTGTTATGCAACTCTAGATATATTCAAAGTTTTGTTAACTTATTAGCGAATTTCCATAGGAAAAATGAGCTATTGCAGTGGCCCTTATGGTGAGACCCAAGGTCGGGAGTAGCAAATGAGCACCGATCATGGTCCCCAGAACACGTTTTGGGGAATCATTAAAATTCATATCCGCACTCTAGCGGTCGCATTTTAAGTCCGATTTGGTCCAAATTTGGTACACGTGTTGGTTGTGTAAGTGGCTCGGACGAGTTCGTTAGCCAAAAAAATCCAACAACCGGAAGTAAGTTTTTTGACCGGAAGTAACTATTTTTTGAGATTTTTACTAAGAGAATGAATTTTTTTTAGAGTTTTTTCTAAAAATATAAATGTAAGATGTTATTCTGCACATTTTGTTTTTTTACGCGACCTTATAGCTCGCTTGGTTCCCCCAAAATCGATCAAAACGTGAAATACCATAGAAGTACCCGGCAAAGAAAATGTGGTGGATTCTACCGTGGGGCTGGCGTGCGAAGCACGCAATGCTTTGTGTGTTGAAAATACCCCTAATACGAGGTTTGGCGTGCGAAGCACGCAATGCATTGTGTATTGAAGACAATCCTAATATGTGGAATGGCGTGCGAAGCACGCAATGCATTGTGTATTGAAGACAATCCCAATATGTGGAATGGCGTGCGAAGCACGCAATGCTTTGTGTATTGAAGACAATCCCAATATGTTGAATGGCGTGCGAAGCACGCAATGCTTTGTGTTATTGAAGATACTCCCAATATGCGGAATGGTGTGCGAACCATTTTGCAGCTATTCAGCACCGTTGTGAATAGACCTATTTCCCAAATTGTTGGTCGAAACCCTAAAATATCGGTCTATAAACTTAATTTTGGAAATTTGCTCAACTCACGTCAGCGGTTCAGCTGCGTGGTCGAATTATTTTCATTTTCAGGGGTTAAGGGCTTTATGAACAAACTGTATATTTTAGCTTTTTCGTAAAACAATGTTAAACAAAAAGGTCCATGACGTGGTCAACTATGACAGGCCAGAAGAAAGAGGGGAGAATATATGGAAGTTTTTTAACATTATTTTAGTTAGCATTATTTTCGATTTAGAATCCTCCGAAGATGGTTCACTTGATTACCAAAACGTACATCAGGGAACTATAACTATTGATACCAGTTTATTTGTGTTATTCACCGCAGTTGTGGTTGGGGAAATTTTAGTTGGTTTTAAATTCACCACAAAAGTTCTCATATTTAAAGTCCTCATTTATCCATAGAATAAGATAACTAGAAATGTAACTCAATTCGTTTTTGGTTTCGGCTTCAATTATTTCATATGTGTGCGTATTTTTTAAGGTTTCCGTATCAAACCTTTTGGTGACATCAAGTTTATTAAAATAACGTATTAAATCATTTGCACCAGTCTATGATGTACTTAACCTAAAATTGGTTGATAGGCCTACTAGTAAAGCTAATCAGATGTTATTGCATTACAGTAATTTCATCAAATTTATTTCTGTAGTTAGTAGGCCTAAAATTTTTAAAAGTTTTTCATACAACTAATTAACTTTTAATGCACACATACACATTTTGAAAATATGACTTTTAATATTATCCTTATATATAATTCTGTAAGCAAAATTTTAGATTCAAAATTGAGGGAATTTGGTAAATCGGAGGATGATGGGAGAGGTATCAAATTAAAGGTATCGATTCAAGGAACGAGGGAAAAGTATAAGTTTTTTCTAAAATTAAAAACTAAGGGGTTTTTGAGGTCCCCGAAAAACGAAAAATCCCCATAAGAAATACATGAGAATTTAAAAACATCTGGTGTGTTTATATTAAAACATTTGGTATTAAATAAATAAATTAAAAACCTAAAACAGCTGTTCTGCAGTTTACTTTAAAACATTTGGTATTAAATAAATAAATTAAAAACATAAAACATCTGTCCTGTAAAATAATAAGACAGTTAATGTAAATTATATTTTTATGGGCTAAAATGATAAATAAACACATGTATTTACATTTATTACCATAGCAATCAATTGAATAAAATAACAGATAATATAGCTGTTTGTTCCAATATTTCCATTAACAGCTGATTTAAAAATTTGAAGCAATTATTTTTGTATGTCTAGCTTTTAGGTTAGGGTTTTAAAGTGTAGACCTGAGCCTTGCTGGTTATTTTAAACATTATTATAACTGCTGTTATCAAATGTAAGAAATAATTTGATGTGAACATTAAATTTATCATTATTTATCATTTTAGTTTTGAGGTTATTATTAATCGTACAACTTTATTATAAATAAAACATAACATTTGTTTTTAGAAGGTTCCATTGGGGGTTGGCGTGCGGAGCACGCAGGGGTCTCCCCTAGTATTTTTATAATTTAATAAAACTATTTTTGGCAGGATCGTTTTATTTAGTTTGTGCCGACCAAACCCGCAAGCGCAGATGAAAATATTCATTCAAAACGCTTAGTTAATACACTTTTATTGGTTCAAAAACGAATTCGACTTCAATTTGTATTCTGAGCTGTATCGGGGTATTTACTTTGTGCCATTTATAACGCGCATGCGTATATATAAAAGTACCTCCAAATTCTTAAGAGTATCAGATATGTAAAAAAAAAATTGCCCTGTTATGCAACACAAAAATATGCAAAGTTTTGTTAACTTATTTTCAGTAACAAAAATAATAAAGGGGGTTAAAGGGACTTTATATACACTCTGTATATATAGCATATACATTAACTGAAGAAGTACAAGTTTGAGTTGGTTAACCAATAACCGAGACCAAAAAAATAAACAGTACCAGGAACTGGCACATACTTTCTCACAAATACATTTAAATTACTAAACAGATTCACTGTGACTTGTAGGGAGGGGTAGGAGAGTTTTTTATTAAAGTTGGAGATTAACTAATAAATATTATTATTATTATTATTATCTAGAGAGAAAACTATTCGATCGATGTCGAAAAAATTTGCACCAAACACGTCAATTAGGTCTTCATAGATGCACGTAAAATGGTTTTGAAATTTTTTTAAACAACCCGCTTTATGGCCAAAAAACCCCCAAAAACAGTTATTTTTATTATTATTATTAGCTAAACGAGAATTTTTAGAAAGATGCGGGTTTCTGTATATGGTAGGGCACATTAAAGGCTACAAATAAGCCAAATTTGATCAAAATCGTTAGAGCCGTGTTTTCATAAAAAAATAATAACTGATTTTTTGGGGGTTTTTTGGCCAAAAAGGGGGTTGTTTTTCAAAATTGTTCAAAACCCTGTTTCGTGCATCTATACAGGCGTACTGGACATGTCTGGTGCAAATTAGGTTGAAATCGATCGAATAGTTTTCTCTCTAGCTTTGTCTACATACAGACATACATACAGACATACATACAGACATACAGACAGACATTTTGTAAAAACCACTTTTTTGGACTCAGGGGGTCCCAAAACGGATATTTCCACAAAAATCTCAACATCGATTTTGTTTGCGATCACTATACTTTCTCTATACTATAGTATAGTGAGAAAGTAAAATTAGTGATGTTAGCTAGTGAAAGGACTGATGGCTCCCAAATATCGCATTAACATACACAGCATGAAATGAAAACAAATTTGTCTTTAATTTTCACGTAAGTTGTAACCCTTTATAGTTTTTATGTAAAGTATATATTTATGATATAGAAGTACAACATTTAAATATGTTGTTGTTTTATGTGTTTTACTTAATGTTTTGACGATCTCCATTCAGGACAGTCGTCCCAAAACGTGTCAAATAATTTAACGAAAAGAGGTCACTGACGGGAACAATATAAGGCACTGTACTATTATATTACAATTTAGATACAATGAATTTATTATATATTTTCAAATGTCAGTTGCAGTACTTTTGTAAATAGAGGGTAAAATGTGGTATGACAAACAGTGCCAAGAATATCTCAAAATACTACGTGTACAAAAATGGTTAACGAAATTTAGTTTTGATGTATTCAAGCCCTTTCAAACAAAAAGTTTTGTTAACTGATTTTCAGTAACAAAAATAATAAAGGGGGTTAAAGAGACTTTACGAACACTTTGAATATTGTTCTACTTAGGGTGTTACAAAATTGTTCTTGACAATTACCCATTTTTTCGTTTTAGGTTTATAGACAAGAACTTAGTTATTAAAGGGGATTAAAGAGACTTTACGAAAACTTTGAATATTGTTCTACTTAGGGTGTTACAAAATTGTTCTTGACAATTACCCATTTTTTCGTTTTAGGTTTATAGACAAGAACTTAGTTATTTTTCAAGGTAGAGGAAAATAAAAACAATCTATTTTGATTGTCATTTAGAAATACTGTATACATAATTTGTCTGTTATAAAATTGTCGTAAAATGTACAGTTTCTGAGATATTTGTCTTTAAAAATTTCAAACTGTTGCCATTTTGCATATTTACAAAGTAAAGTTTTTGATCTTAGTATACCAAATAGTGGTATATAGGCAATGTGCATGACAAATTAAAACTCATAATCTTACTAATCCCTAAAAGTATTCATTTAGATAAAAATGAGGCTGACTAACGGGATACGAAACGTTCCCGTACCTTTGTTGACACCAACATTTTTATTTATTTTTAGGTCCCCTATCAACTCCCGAAGTAATTCCGGTTACTCGCATTAACGCTGTATACAGGGTGATTCACGAAGTTATCCCCACACTTATACAGATCATTCTACTAGTAAAAATAATGAAGAAAGTTCATATAAACATAGGTCCGAAAACGGTTCGTTTCCCAGATATCCGCCATTTTGTTTTTTGTGGAAAATAATTCATATCTAGAGAACGGTTTGACTGATTGAGTTCAAACTTGGCATGAAGCTTAACCTAACAAGGATATATCTTAAGAAAAATAATCGATACTATCGAATCTTTCGTTTCAAAATGGCGGCTGTTTGAAAATTTCAAACCTAAATAACTCAAAAACCGTACATTTTAAAGAAAAATATCAAGACACATTTTTTGTAGCCCTTTTGATTCCCTATCTGGTGGTGTAACTGTCAAAACAATCGGATGAAGGATAATAGTTAAGTTATGTGTAATAATTGATTTGTTCAACCCGGCATACTATACCAACACAGAAAACACAGCAATTTTGTATGTACATTTGCTGTCATTACCTTTAACTTAGCTATTATCCTTCATTCGATTGTTTTGACAGTTACACCACCCGATAGGGAATCAAAAGGGCTACAAAAAAGGTGTCTTGACATTTTTCGTTAAAATGTACGGTCTTTGAGTTATTTAGGTTTGAAATTTTCAAACAGCTGCCATTTTGAAACGAAAGATTCGATAGTATCGATTATTTTTCTTAAGATATATCATTGTTAGGTTAAGCTTCATGCCAAGTTTGAACTCAATCAATCAAACCGTTCTCTAGATATGAATTATATTCCACAAAAATCAAAATGGCGGATATCTGGGAAATGAAGCGTTTTTGGACCTATGTTTATATGAACTTTTTTAATTATTTTTACTAGTAGAATGAGCTGTATAAGTGTGGGGATAACTTCGTGAATCACCCTGTATATCACACACATAATGTATGGATAGATAGAGTAAAAGGTAAATAAAAGAGTAGAAGAGAACTTCAGAGAACGTTGTGATGCCATCCAAGTACTTAGAAGTCAACATTATTTCGAGGAGGATAACAGTAAAAAAATCATTTATTTTTTAAAATTTCAATGAGTTCTTGAAGTAATTTATTCCACCTTGTAATATAATATTTACCCGCAACTTTGTTTCTCCGAGATGTTTTCATGTCTGATAGTACCGGTCCACACTTCTAACAAGACGTGATAGGACCTAATCTTTGTATATTAAAAACCCCAGGGACTCGTTTCACAAAAGTTGTTCCCCAGTAAATTTCAACTCACTTGATAAAGTGGTTATGAAGAATAGTAGTTTCAGTGAGTTAAAGTTACAAGCCTGTAAACTTCACAGTTTTGCTGGAACTGCAATAACCTACGTTTTACTCTTAAAACTTGTAAACACTTTCACACAAGTGAAAATAACTCGGATTTAATATTCCTTTTACTTTTATTTGACTTTATACGTACTCTTGCTCTGGGTTTTTTCATTTCAACACATCTGTAGAAAGTGGTCTACCGTGTTTAACGGAAATATGGGAGTAGTCTACCGTTCTCGCTTCAAATTATATTAGTTTGTTTTCGTCTTTCGGGGGAAGAGGGTAGCGCATATACCAGGAACGCCAACTACTATTATCAGGGTCCTCGTCTACTTTATATTAGACCCTCGTCTTTGCAACGCTCTAGAAGAGCCTAACACATAGGTTATTAAGAATGTTGCTCAACTAGGTCAAACAGAAGTAATTTGAAGTAGGTAAGTTATAGTAAACATTGGGACAGAAGCATGTAAGGCTTCTTGGGAGAGATTTTGTTGAGAGCTGGATAGTATCAATTATATAAATATTCGGTTCTAATATTTAAAAAAACCAGCCCATTAACTAAACTAAGTACTCTCTCGAATAAAGTTATCAAAATTATTAAAAAAAGTTAATTATAACTTAATTATTGTCATAGAATTCTAAATTATCCTTTTCCTTTAACTATCAAAGAAGTTTTACTTTTACCAATTTGGTCATTATAGGTAGAATAGGCAGCCCAGTTGGCAATGCAGCAGGAAGGCAACTACTACCCTTTTGCGGAAACAGACTCATAACTCGGCATTACTAAAAACATTTCTCATTCCTTATATTTCGGTTTCTAGTTTTAAACTCCTACTATGTAAATATAATTATTGTTGTTGAATAAAACTATTCATGGATAAATATATAAATTAGGTATAAATAGATATCGTAAAAGACAATTTTATAAGAATAGTCAGAGACAGTGGTTGTGAAACTATGTCTTCAAGCAGGACAGTACGCAATTAGCAGGCGGGATGAGTAGTAGAGCGTTCCGCCAACTGGGCTGCCCATGACTCTACCTATAGTTCATTTCACCTCAGCGTGAGGCAAATATAAATGACCGTAATAAAACCCTTACCCTCAGGCCTATTGTGCGACATCGGGGATGGACACTTGTCGTCTGCCTTTGTATTAGAGTTATTGCTGTTTGTCCCAGTGCCATTATGCAAACTTTTTTAATTGAAAGAAAAACTTAAAACAAAATATATCATTCGCTGTGTTTTGATCGCGTGATTATTTTTATACCAAATATGAAGTAAATCGGTTGATTTTGGGGAAGGAAAAGTAAATAATTAAATCCTATGTGTTTTCAAATATTTTTTATCATCATGAATACGGAAATAAATTTACATTGAATAATGATGTTGAGTTTTATAAAAACCTCTTACTTATTACTGTACACAATAATCATCACCTTATAGTGGCCTGACATGCTTAACATTGTCGTTAATCAAACAATAACCAAGGCTTTATGTTTTGAATTGAAAACTCATAAAAAATACTTTACTCTTTATTTGGGCATTGGGCATTGAAAATTGACAACAAAATCAACCCAAGTATTATTAAATAAGCGTAAGTCCTTATAAGGGAATATATTAAATTTATATGGCACACCTACGTCATTGAAATAAATAAACTAATATTACTCTATTGACCACATTAGACTAATAACTTAATGAACCAATAAAGTAGCTATTTTTCACAAAACTAGATAGTTCAAAGAAATTTCAAGATTTCCGTTAAATATACTGTATTAGTCAAATTATATTAAATTTATAAATTAAATTAAAGATAAATAATAGACTATCATTAATGATGTACTTGTTTCGCCTGTCCCTAAATAGCCTATTAAAATTTTGTTTAGTGTGCAAGTAGCTAGAAGGAATAGCCTATGTTTAATTTTTATCCGTGCTATGTACTGCAATAAGATGTGTAATTTTATATTTTCGTGTAGCCCATGCTCTGTTTGTCTATAATATTAATATGTATTTCATTTTAATTGTATTTTATGCTCGATGTATATAGAACAGTTATTTGATAGTTTTACTTAATGTCTATATTTTAATACTGCATTTAATTAACAAAAAAACTGTCAGGCCACTATAATGTGATGATTATTGTGTACAGTAGTAAGTAAGAGGTTTTTATAAAACTCAACATCATTATTCAATGTAAATTTATTTCCGTATTCATGATGATAAAAAATATTTGAAAACACATAGGATTTAACTATTTACTTTGCCTTCCCCAAAATCAACCGATTTCCTTCATATTTGGTATAAAAATAATCACGCGATCAAAACACAGCGAATGATATATTTTGTTTTAAGTTTTTCTTTCAATTAAAAAAGTTTGCATAATGACACTGGGACAAACAGCAATAACTCTAATACAAAGGCAGTCGACAAGTGCCCATCCCCGATGTCGCACAATAGGCCTAAGGGTAAGGGTTTTATTACGGTCATTTGGTTTTGCCTCATGCTGAGGTGAAATGAACTATAGAAAAGTATCTTATGGGTCTGCTCCAGAGAAAGCAACCAGCGACACCAGCTCTATAGCCGTATCTAAACAGTGCAATTTCTTTCAGCTGAGTGCTCAAAAACCATTTTATAAATTCATCTTTTGTAATCGAGTGTTGAAAAAAAACTGAATATTCTTTTATAAAATTGCAGATCTGGCTTGCGAATCACTTTTAGTTATTAATTGTGTATTGTGTAAGGAAAAAAGTTAAAACTTGGTACTTAAAAAATGTCAATTACGTGACAAATGAACGGGGTTCAAAAAAAAATGGGAAACGTAAAACGGAAGCGTATTGTGACTGCGGTAAAAATGAGACCATGCGACAAATTTTAAGAAAAAATAAACGAAATAAATGGTTTTAAATTTAACATTGATCTTACTTGATAAAAATCCAAGATGGCCGCCATTACAGCAGCCCCTTAAGGATGTAACTCACTTTTTTTTGAAAGTGAAAACTTCTATAGGCGCACTTTGTCTGCGGATTTGTTCGGCACAAACTAAATAAAACGATACTGCTAAAAAATTGATTTATTAAATTATAAAAACATAGTTTTAAAAGTCATATTTTGAATATGTATGTAATAAAAGTTAATTACTTATATGAATTACTTAAAAAAAATTGTTGGTATATTATAGAAACCAATTGTATGTAAGAACATCTCATTAGCTTTACTGTATCAATAACTCAAACCAATTTTAGGTTAGGGCCATCATAGACTGATACAAATGATTTAAAACGTTATTTTAAACTAGGGTGCGTCACCAAAAAGTTTGATAAGGAAACCTCAGAAAATTCGCATGCATTTGAAATAATTGAAGCCGAAACCAAAAACGAATTAGGGTTACATTATTTATAGTTAATTATTAATCTTATACTATGGATAGATGAGCACTGTGGTGAATTTAAAACAAACCACAATTTCCCCAACCTCAAGTGCGGTGAATAACACAAATAAACTGGTAACAATAGTTATAGTTCCCTGATGTACCATCATCGGAGTGTTCTAAATCGAAATTAATGCTAACAAAAATATTTTTATAAAACTTAACTGTAATATTATATTCTCCCCTCTTTCTCCAGGCCTATCATAGTTGACCACGTTTAAAATATACACAGCTGACGAGCTAAAATAAACACAGAAAGTCCTTTAACCCCCTTTATTATTTTTGTTACTGAAAATAAGTTAACAAAACTTTGTGTATGTATCTTGTGTTGCATAACTGGACACGTTTTTTGACATGTCTATCCCTCTAAGATTTTGGGGGGCTTGGGGGGGGGGGTTAACAATTTCAAATGTAAAGGTAGGTCATGTGATACACCATTGAAAAGCTTATTAAAAGAGAACCACAATGGCTCAAACTAGAGCTTAATATCTTACTACGTTTCGAAGTAATGGACAATCAAAGTTCTTGAAAATTATATTTTTGTCATAACATCAAAAACATCAAAGCAGGATATTAATTTGTTAATACAGTATTAGGAATAAGTAGGTTGTGTGTTATTTTCCAGCACTTTGATTGCCAATTACTTTGAAACGTAGTAAGATATTAAGCTCTAGTTTGCGCCATCGTGATTCTCTTTTAGTTAGTTTTGCAATGAAGTATTATATGACCTACTTTTATATTTGAAATTTCTAACCCCCTTGCCCCCCTAAGCCCCCAAAATCATAGAGGGTGTGATATATCAATCAATTTGTCCTGTTATGCAACAGAAGATATATACAAAGTTTTGTTAACTTATTTTCAGTAACAAAATTAATGAGGGGGGTTAAGGGACTTTATAAACACTGTATACTTGTACAGCAATCCAAAATTATAAATGTTTAAAGTAAGCCTAAGTTTTTATAAAATATTTTACAATTTGAAATACTGTACTCCTACTCCATTCAAGAGTTGTTTGATACGTGAATAATTATTATTCTGTTATTCTGCATCTATAAGTCCAGCAATACATAATTTCAAAGGTAAGAAGTAGGCTATATATGTTTGTGTACACCTACATTATTACAAATTGTAAAATAATGTATGCAATTTGTATAGGCCCACTTTAAACAATTACAATTGTGTATTGCCATACTTATATTTCACAGAATATCCTTATATATAATTCTGTAAGCGAAATTTTAGATTCAAAATTCTGGGAATTTGGTAAATCGGAGGATGATGGGAGAGGTATCAAATTAAAAGTATCGATTCAAGGTACGAGGGAAAAATATAAGTTTTTTCTAAAATTAAAAACTAAGGGGTTTTTGGGGTCCCCGAAAAACGAAAAATCCCCATAAGAAATACATGAGAATTTAAAAACATCTGCTTTGTTTACATTAAAACATTTGTTATTAAATAAATAAATTACAAACATAAAACAGCTGTTCTATAGTTTACATTAAAACATTTGATCTATACTAATTAATATTATAAAGAGGTAAAGTTAGTTTTTGTGTTTGTTTGTATGTAGGGGGTAATCTCTGGCACTACAGAACCGATTGAAAAAATAGTTTTACTAATAAAAAGCTACACTATCCCTGAGTAACATAGGCTATAATTAATTTCGATAAAAACCTTTTTTTTATTTCAATATTTGTAAATTAGTCGGAAAAAATTCTTAGGTTAGGCCTAGAATGATAAACCAACCCATGTATTTACATTTATTACCATAGCAACCAATTGAATAAAATAACAGATAATATAATTATCTGTTTGTTCCAATATTTCCATTAACAGCTGATTTCAAAATTTGAAGCAATTATTTGTGTATTTCTAGCTTTTAGGTTAGGGTTTTAAAGTGTAGACCTGAGTCTTGCTGGTTCTTTTAACCATTATTATAACTGCTGTTATAAAATATAAGAAATAATTTGATTTGAACATTTAACATTATTTACCATCTTAATTTTGAGGTTATTATTAATACTACACCTTTATTATAAATAAAACATAACATATGTTTTTGGAAGGTTCCATTGGGGGTTGGCGTGCGGAGCACGCATGGGTCTCCCCTAGTTATGTATATATATACAAGCGAAATACCACTCACTCACTCACTCACTCACTGACTCACTCACTCACTGACTCACTCATCACGATTTCTCAAAAACTACCGAACGAATTGAAATGAAATTTGGTATGTAGCTTCCTCTAGGGCCATAGGCGCTCGCTAAGAAAGGGTTTTAAAAAATTCGAAATTTTAGGAGGGGAGTTTGGGATCAAAGTAACTAAAAATCTAGATTTCTCAAAAACTACTGAACGGATTAGAACGAAATTTGGTATGTAGCTTCCTCTAGGGCGATAGGTGCTCACTAAGAAATGGTTTAAAAAAATTCGAAATATTGGGGGGGGGGGGGTCAAAGTTACTAAATCACGATCATTTGTCGCATTTATTTCACCAATATAATTATGCAATAGCGAAGCATTGCCGGGTCAGCTATGTTATCTATATATTTTTAAAAATCCTGCATTTTATTCACTCACTTTCTAAAGTTAATACTTAACCGATTTTGATGATTCTTTTTTTATTTAAAAAAGATAATTTCAAGTTCTAAGTCACTTCGAAGCTAAATATTTGATTTACTCTTTTATTTTTGGTTACATTCCGAGTTTTAAAATTGCATCAGTATGCTACAATAAATTAATAGGAAATAATTAATTAGTTCTAAACAGCTGTTAACTTAATTGAGTTTCAAACAAATAACTTATTTACTTTACTCAACTGTCAACAGATGATTTAGTTATTGTTGATGTGTTTTAGGTCTGATTTGTTACTGTGTATGTTGGTGTGTAATTGAACTATGAAGTTTTGATTAGGCTTTTTATTTTTGTCATCCCTGATAATAAATGAAAGTAATATTGTTAAGATAGTGGAGATGGTAATTGAATTGAGAATTTGAATACTTTTAATAAACGAAAAAGGTGCAAAACAAGTTCAATTTCCTTACTTTAAATCAAAATTGGTCGAATTTCGACCACAGGAGAGACTCGTTATCAATAATTTTAATTTATGTCTACTGGGAAGTTGATCGTGATCCTCCTTGATCGCACTCTTTGTTTCAAAGTAATTTCCGAGTTTACCCTGAACACGAGCTCAAACAAACATACTTAAAGAACTTTATACATGATTGTTTGCCTCCTGAACTGTAATTAGTAATAAACTA
>JAGFPH010002343.1:188998-204394 GCA_018207615.1 Philaenus spumarius | reverse complement strand
CCACTTTTCGTTACCTTCGAATCCTCTGTAACCAGGAATCCACCTCATTTTATCTGGTTAGAGGTCGAAAGTTTAACTAGGTCTAGTGACAATCGACACTAGTGATGAGAAAAATTGGTGTGAGCTTACAGACTTTATAGCAACCTGGCTATCCGACCTAACGATAATGTGCATACTATAAAAATAATCTTCTTGACATTTTCAATACTTCTGCCTGGAAAACTGTTGCACAAATTCCCACAGCTATACTACGCTCTTCTTGTTTTCCCATATACTCCTGCACCTTCTAATCAGTTGGTACGAGATCAGTCGCTACAGTATTCTATACTGTTACGTATGGGTGACCAATCTCTGTCAACATCCTATCTCTTTTGGATAGTGACATCAAAATGAATGGTCGATGAGGTGTTTTGACTTATGCAATCAGCCCTCATAGTGGATGTATAATGAAACGATTTTTGTTTCCAAGTGGTACCGTGTAGTTTTCTCCACCGGTTACCTTTCCACATTCTATATTTTGTCGAACATGGTGCAGCGGTAATGCTTTGATGGTTCGACATTTTGCACCACACCAGGGTAGCATAATGTATCTGAGGTTTAATCACCGTCTCATAAAGCCATTAAGTCATAGTTGAACAGAGTCCTAACTTTTTGCCTAGAAAACGCTTGCATGCCTTATATTATAAGATCTGGTCGATTTCTGTATGGTGTAGTTTTCATGTTTACTAAAGGAGGTAAGTCTTTTATCCAGAATTTCTCCAAGATATTTCAGTTACGCAATTTCGAACCTAGTTACTGGCGTTCGACCTACGATACACCTTCACTTTAATTAGTCTAATTAACATATATGTTAAACACGTTAAGAGAACACCTTTTATAAAACGAAATAAATGGTACCAGATAACTGCCACATACTTTCTCCCAGTTGAAACTTTATACCTTCCCAAGAGTAGCATAGGAGGTGGTTATTTATAATTGCAAAAGTAGGACATACCATGGTAAATATTAGATGCATGTACCACTCATCCATATTATATTATTATATTATAATATTATTATTATTAAAACTATTCTATCTATTTCGAACAAATTTGCACCAAATATGTCAATTAGGCCTGTATGGATGCACGAAAAAAGGTTTTGAAATTTTTTGAAAAACAACCCCCTTTTTGGCCAAAAATCCCCAAAAATCAGTTGTTATTATTATTATTATTACCTAAACGAGAGTTTTTAGAAAATGCGGTTTTTTGCATATGGTAGGGTACATTAAGGGCTACAAATAAGCCAAATTTTATCAAAATCGTTAAAGCCGTTTTTGAAAAATTTTGATTTGTCTCGTTTTTTTGTCAATTTGGGGGGTAAACCCCCTTAAAAATCCAAAATTTGGAAAAATGAAAAAAATCTCGCAGATATTCCAGAACTACACATACATACCAAATTTCATCAAAATCGGACCGTTGGTATAGACTCCAGCTCTGTATACATCCTAACAGACACACTGACACACGGACAAACTTTTTTTGGGTTCAAGGAGCACCAAAACAAATAGTTCCACTAAAAATATTTTTGGGTTCAGGTAGCACCAACACAGATAATTCCACTAAACCATTTTTTGGGGTTCAGGAAGCACCAAAACAGATAATTCCACTAAATTCAAATTCGAAAATTTATACGAAAACAATACTTTCTCCATATACTACGTACAGGGGGGGGGGGAGAAAGTAAAAAGCAATATGTTCTAACGATCTTGATCAAAATTTACTCTGAACAAAATTTTCGAGTCCTAGACCTTAGAACTAGTTTTCAAAAATCTCTTTCTCTCTCTCCCCGTGTTTTTCGTATTCGTATTTTGTCTGGTAACTAAACAACTGGGGTGTCAAATACTCGAATAATCCTTATCTTTACTCTTACAGATGCTATTGGTCGTTCAGTTCCTTACGAAAAGTGAGAGCTGTAACCAATACGCTGGTGTAAAGTTCACAAGATGAACATGTTATTTATAAAGAGTTAAAGCACCTGAATATAAATGTTTCTAATTCGAATTTGGCCTTTGATTATTTTGCAGTTATACTTTCCACCGCACTTTGTTATCCTCATCACAAAGGTAACGCTGCTGGAATATACGACCTACAGGTGGATATTAAAGATTGATTTCCCTTGATCTTTACAAGTAAATTATTAAAGTTATTATCTACAATGCAAGCCCTAAATGTCATAATAAATTTGATGAAATTGATTCATCTTTATGTCGATTATACAACATCTGTACAAGGCTGCAAACATTTATAAGCATGTAATATATTTCTGCAAAAATATACCTCGGCATGAATATTATATATTGTAGCCTATCTCTATATATATAAAATCGAAATACCACTGACTCACTATTCATCACTATTTCTCACAAACGACAAAATGTATTACTTTAGAACTTAACATAGTGGTCCCCCTTATGGAGTTCCTACACACTTTAAATCCATCAGAAGTTCCACCTCACAATCTCAGTTTGAAAGTTGGATCACCAATAATGCTTCTGCGCAACTTGATACCTCCAAAACTTTGCAATGGCACTAGACTGCAGGTTAAAGGTAATGCCACACCGACATCCGCCTCTACCGCCGAGGGACGGTAGCGCGCGGACGTTTTACCACAAGCCAGTCCACACCAAAAGTACCGCGCCCGCCCGGGAGTTTTGAGGTGGGAGTGGTCAAGCTCATCTCGGCGACAACAGCGTTGTCACTTCGAATCTCGGTCACTGCTAGAAGTGAACAAGATGTCGTCCGATGTACCTTGGTGCAACCGCGACTTCCTAAGAAATAGTGTTCCGTGGGTGGAAGACGATTCTAGTAGTGACGAGGAACTGATACTCAAGTTTAAACTGAAGCGCATGATTTCCGTGGTGTTAAAACTAAGCATGAGTTTAGTTTGTTTGTACTTACTTTCTTTTTCTAGAATGTGGGCAATTTCCTCCCACTCCTTATCCTTCCGTGTAGCGTCTTTGTAGAGTTCACTTCTACTGTCCCACGACATCGGCCTTTTCCGAACTTCTTCATTAAGTTGTTCCATGATGGCAACAAGAAAAACAATAAAACACAACGTCAAATAAAGATCACAGTCGCGACGTAGTGGTGGTGGCGCGACAAGGGAGATGGCGATGGCCTTGGCCGTTCGAGGCGCACCCCTGCGCATGCGCAAGACCACACTCCCGCCTCGGTAGTTTAAAAAAATCGCTCAGCAAGTGATAGTGGCGGACACTACCGCGCGCCCGCGGGCGCGCGGCTGCTCTGTGTGACCTGTTCCATTTGTTAACACGGTGAGCGATTTTTCAAACTTCGCGTCCGCCGCGGGAGCGAGCTCGGTGTGGCATGGCCTTAAGGCCCGGTACACACTTGCTGCAAATGGACGCTGGACGCTGCGTCCCTTTTAATCGGATAGGAAGAAGTACATAGGAACTAATGGTGCGTTACACACGGGACGCCGATACCTATCTAAAACTAGCGTCCATTCCGATAGCCATCGAGATGGACGCAGGTTTCTGTGGGACGCGCGTCACTTTTCCCTACCCCCGATACCTAGCAGTACCCAACTTGCTATCGAGCAGTACACACTTGCAGCCGCGTCCTATCTGCGTCCATACTATGTCTGACGAAAATATCGACATAGAACTTTTTATTGATCAGGTAAAGATTCATCCAGTTATTTGGGATGTTAGTAGTGAAGAGTATAGGGATAGATTGAAAAAACAGTCGGCGAAACCTTTTTTGATAACTTTCGAGGAAAAAGTGATCAAGAAAAAAATGCAATAGTAAGTACAGTATTTTACAACATTTATTATAATAACAATTACATTGAAAAACAAAACGTTTAGGTTTTTTACTTTTTAATTGAATGTTTATAATAGATTTAAATATTGAATTACAATTATTAAAAATGAGTTTCTGTCTTACTTCGTCTTGTCTTTAAATAAAACATAATGACGTTTTTTCTCAGCAACCGATTACCATGGCTATATCTCTCAAGAAGCGAAAAGAAATAAACAACTATTTAATATAAATTATTGAATTATTGTATAATGTAAATCTATTAATTTTATTTATATAAAATTGTCTTGCCAAGGCACTCGACCAGCTTCACTCTCGAAGTAATTTGCATATTCATTTCTAATAGCAACAACCATCTCGGTTGGTGGCAAATGAAAGAGTTGATGTGGCTTACAAACGTGGGACGCCGATAGGACGCAGATGGGACGCAGATGGGACGCAGATAGGACGCAGATAAGCATAGGTGGACGCAAATTTAAATGGACGCAGCGTCCCGCGTCCATTTGCAGCAAGTGTGTACCGGGCCTAAGGCTTTGCACAGAAACGTTATTGAAGCTACCATTATCACAGGCTGTGGTGAGGGAGAAACAGTGTTTCTACCTCGAATACCTATCATTCCATCTGACTACCCTTTTCAGTTCAAACGTCTGCAGTTTCCCGTCAAAATATGCTTTGCTATGACAATAATAAACAAAGCGCAAAGCCAGTCTTTGAAAGTGGCTGGGGTGGATTTAAGAAATGACTGTTTCTCCCACGGCCATCTACGTAGCCTGTTCCCGTGTAAGCTCACCTGACAGTCTGGTGATATTGCAACCTGAAGGCCGCACAAAGAACATTGTTTACAAGGAGGTTCTTTAAATAAGCATATAAAAAGGCTGTAATTCGACAGGTATTAATAAAACTAAAAGATATAAATAAACTAAAATATATCATACACTTAAGCTAAGAAAGTAGTACATAGTGTAAATAGCGTATTAACAAAGCGTATACGGGATGCCTTTGAAATAGATTTTTTTTTATCGAGCTTAACCCGTAGCGAAACACGGGCACCCAGCTAGTATATATATAATTGTATAGGAACACAATAATTATCAATAATCTGTAAATATAGTACACTCGGAAGTACACCTGCGTGCTTCGCAATCCAACCAATTTGCTACATCAAGACACTTATTATTTTATAATTTCTTTGAAATAAGTGTGTAATGGGGTGTTTTGCAAGTGATATGACTTAATACTCATAAATTGTTATAAAATAGCTTACCCTACAATAATTATTATATGCCAGGTTTTTTTAAATATTTATAATATTTTTAGAAAAATGTATCAATGGTGATCTACAAGTACTGGTACAACTACAACAAAACACTCCTGGCAAGTGCGATTTGACCAGCACACTTAGATTTCTGTAACTTATTAAGAGCTCACATTAAAGATCAATGTTTAAATGAATGAAATATTCCATCCTGTTTTAATAAGTAAAAATAACTAATAGGTGAAGGTTGAACACATAATAGCCCTGAAATGTATTACTTAAAGTCCATAACGCATACACAGGCGTTAGTGGTATGAGGGTGGAAATAAAGCAAACAGTGGCTGACCTGTTTTAGTGCTGACAGGATATGACTTCTTATCTGTTCTTCGATATATCGGTTCTTTTATTATTTGTGGACATTTTTCTAGGCTTACGGTATATAATTAGGTCATAGTACAGTAAAAATAGAAATTCATTGACGGTCAGTGTACTTCATAATACGCTAAAGTCAAAGCTGACGAATCTTACCACATGACTTTGCTCCTTGCCAACTAAAGGCTGCTAACCGGCACTCTCAAAATGCAACCAAAAATATATTGTCGTTTTTTCTTAATCAACCAACTCTACCTGAGACCGGTGACCTTCAGCCCATCCCAAGGTCAATAGTTTAATTGTAAATTAGCTCCCCCCGACCGGAAGTTTATAATGAGTTTTCGAAACGAGACATCGGAAGATTATTTTCGAAAGTGAAGACAAAATCGTTCTCAGGGTATTTTCCGTCGCCATGAATCAAAATAATTGACTCGGGGCTGATTTTAGTTAGGAAGGGTGCAGCATCTACATAGCCTACTCGCGTCGGTTTTACCGCTTGTTTTGGCGGTGAAAACTACCTGTGTTACGCATTACGTATGTGTTTATCGTAGACGAGTGTACGGTACATTTATAGGTAGGTCGATTTGATAGTACACAATTTGGGTCTTTTCTGTTATATCCCCGCATTTACAAACAATTTTCTTAAACTATTTTCTATAGAATGAGGATTAATCGGGAATGTCCAAATAACTATTTATAACTACTCCATAACATATAAGGGAGGAAGTTTCCAGTTTTTGTTGATATTAGATAAGGGTTATTTCAAACGCGTAACTTTACTATTCGACGCTAGCCTAATATTTTTGCAGACAACGACGTTGTTTTACATTTTACATTTGTTGAATGCAGGTAAACATACTGTGACTAAATAGGTTAGGTTAGAACCTTTTAGGTATTTTTTTATTATTATTTGTAGTTCTGCCCGATTAATCCTCATTCAATAGAAAATAGTTTGTAAATGCGGGGATATAACAGAAAAGACCCCACAATTTTTGGACTAGTTACACATTCCATAATAACTACTCAAACTTCACATTTTTACGAATAAGGGTTTTCCTTCGTTTCAAAATGTCGATTGAAAATGTGTATAATTTAATGACAATGAATATTTGTTTGGTATCAAGTTTCATAAATGAAATTATAAAAATAATTACGAATTATATTAAAAGTAAATAGTTAGCCCCCGTGAAAATTCAAAGGTAGATTAATGAGGTACACATTAGAAATACTTCATTGTACAAAAATACTATTTAAAGACAACAGACTTTATATAGGCCTACCTAACTATGCTGACAGGGATTTTTAACTCGGTAATTGTCTGTGACTAAAATGATTATAAAACTGTAGGCCTATTTGTTAAAATGTTTTATTTATATACTTTATTATATATTTAATGAAAGATAAAAATATTACCAGACCTTATAATTTCTTTTTATTTCATATTGATAGATCAGATGATTTAGAAGTTATTAATATTATAGTGAAAAAATTAATAATCGAATATGTTTATATGTTATACGAATATATACGAAGATTTCCGAAGTTAAACGAATAGGTATCTCTTCTTTAAATTTGTATAAACGAATATATGGATGATAAACGGTTGTATTTATATTGGCTACAGTTTATAACCTCAAAGCAAATCTTATTTATTTATTTGGCCAGCTTCCCCTAGGTTACAGGCATTGCCAATGCAATGTAGGAATTGTCAACAACTTACATCAGTAACAAATAAACAAAACCAAAAAAGTACAGAAGAAGCTACAACAGAAGGAGTGTCTCAGACACGTATGAACTCCACAAACTCCTCAACTGAGTTAATATTGCTCTGTTAAAAAATGCATTACATTTTTTCTTAAAACTGGTGCAACTTAAGCTATATTTTATATCAGACTGTAATTTGTTGTACCGTTTGATTCCCATGTAAAATGAACCAGCCGCGTAGACAGACAGGCGATGCCTGGGATATTTAAGGACATTTTTGCCTCGGGTTTCATGTGTGCTGTAAAATCCTATCATGAAATATATGTTTATTTGCATAAACACAATTTATTAATTCATATATATATATATATATATATATATATGCAAGGCATTGACATAATGGACATTTTAAAAAAAAGGTGTGCCTCAGGACAATTTCCCCACAACATTATTCCATAATTCAAGAAGGAATGGATAGATCCGTAATAGATATATCTTAGAGTTTCTCTTTTAACTTGACCAGAAATTACCTGTACATGGCATATCATGCACTATTTAGTTTCTAAGACAGCATTTCTACATTTTTATTTTTAGTCCCACAAAATTAACAACATTAACTGTATATATGTATTATAGCATACATTAGTTCTATAACTCATATTTAAAAAAATCAACTTAACAAGAAATTATAATGATTGAAGTTGTAAGTGTAATCTAGGCTGGGTTTTACAGATGATGGATGAAATCAGCTGTTATATTATATGTTACTCATCTACGGACGTACACTAGCTTTTATAGGAGTTGATGACACAAATTTGCAATAAATCACTCCACTATAATCTGTAACTCTCTTCCACTTCTAAAACTCTGCGGCTGAAAGGTGGATTCACACAGAATGTTAAGATGTTGTGTTTATTTCCATTATAGGTTACTAGGCTGACTTAAGCTTTCTAGTTTTCTTTCGTATTCAGTCAGTATTGAGTTAAGTTCAGTTTTTACGTTCTCTAAAATGTTAAGTACACATGATTTAACTAAGAATGGGGTTTACTATTGGCAGCTGTTTTGGAAGTCTTCAGTCAGTCCAATAAGTACAACATAAAATGTGGTGAAAAAATACTTTAAATTGTTGAAATAAACAAAGTAGCAAAAACATAATGAGAATAAAAACAACCACAGAAATACAAAATTAAAAGATGTAGAACAATTTTAAATTAAAATAATCTTTTAAATAAATGGCATCATTACTAAAATTGCAACAATAGGAATAAAATGCATAGTAAATAATTACCTAAAATTGTAAAAACGAACATGGTAGCAACAACATTGCAATAATAATAAACTGTTCAAACCTCGACGTGGAACAGTAACAAATTCAGCGTTAAAATGTGTTTTCTGTTTGTGTTATACTTTAAACCATCATAGCAGGGGGTATACTGAGGTCTCTTGAAAGAAAAATAAAGTGACAGTACACCTTTGCCCCTTGCCTTTTTAAAGAATGAATGTATTTGAAATTTGAGCATGTTTTGGGCCATTTCTTATCTGACTAATAACAGCATGGAAGTTATCTTAATTCATTACTTTTTGTAAAACCCCAAGTTTCATCAATACAATAGTATTGTCGAGTTAGTTTAATCATTGTTTTGTTTGAAATTAATAACTTAAACTATCTCTCAACCAAGGCATGGCATTGGTGAATCCATGCTTTCAATTTCAAATCGCTTTCGTGTCAAGTGTTAGTGTGATACATCGGGCTAGACAGAGGTTTCTAAATGCTGGTAGTGTCCGAAACAGGAGGGGTGGATGAAGGTTTCCAATCATCTAGGCTCGTAGAAGTCGCGTAGTTACAACTGAAGTCTCAACCCTTCAAATTGAACTTAAATGAACAACAGACACATTGATTTCAATTCGCACTGTACGCAGGAGAATTCACGAACATAATTTGAAATCGAGAGTGGTCAAAATGTTCCTGAGTCTACCGGGAGATTATGATTGGAACAAATGTCTGTTTGCTCAGTTCAGACGGACTTGATAATTGTGAAGACGAGCTATGACGAGGCTACGGTCAGTTTCAGTGTGGGGTAGAATTTCTGCTGTTCAACCAATTCCGCTTGACTTTTTTGTAACAACAATATGACGGGTTGTACGTATCTAAATAAGGGTTTTGGCTCTATATGGTGCCTACAGCTCAAATATTTGAGAAAATGTGTCTTCCTCAACGTCCCAGGACGGTCAATAACTTCTTTCATAATCGTGTAATAGGTACTAAGCATTGTGTAGCCTGTACACTCAGGCCAGAACTGAATCCAGTTGAGAACAGTTGATAGTCTGAACAGGCAATTCAGGGCTCAAGAAGGCAGGAGGTCATTTAACAGGCTGTTATTGAATAAAAGGTTCGTATTTCACGGGAAGCAGTACCTAGACCTTACAAACATTATGCCCTGAAGGTGCCAAGAGATAATAAGGCAAAGCAAAAGGTATACTACACGGATATCCAAGAAGAGGGTTTACATTTGTTTTTGAGAGTCAATAATGTTTCAGCTACTGTAAAAAATGTGATTTATTTTGTTTCGGAAATTATTTGAATAAACTTGTTCAATTTATCTTTGAACTGTGTTTTTATCTTTTGCGTTTATTCTACTAAGAATGAGACATACTCTAAAAAAATTACACACCCAATGAAGTGAACAAAAAATGAGGAGGAAGTAATGAAATCACCAGAATTCCATTTGTCCCACTTAGAGTGTTGAGGAGTGGAATTACGCGAAATTAAATAATAGTAAGTCAAGAGAAAGAAATATGTTCACTATTTCCTTTCAACATTGTCCTTTTGATGTTCCATAAACGTGGGTATTGTTCAACTTGTTCAATTAAAAACTAAATAATAATATAAAAATACATTAATGAAATAAACCGAAACACTAAATTTGAAGCAAATAAATCAAAATCTGAACACTATTTATTACGAATAGACGAAAGTAGTTTGTGGGTACGCGCAATCCGAGTTCGGAATGAAAAAATTGGCCGGTAGGAAATGGGAAAAACAGTGCCCTGCATAGCTTATTGTGACGCCACCTTTCATGCTAAAAACTTACAAACAGCTTTAACAAATAAAGTTCGTATATTCTTCTCCAGACAGCCTTAGAATAGTTTTATAGTTTGTGAGTCAAGATGAATATGCTTCATAGAATTATTTATGTCTTAAACATTATGAAAAACGTTCTAAAGGATTGAAAAGCTTAGTTTTTATAATTGCAGCTAGCGAATGATTTCGTTCTGTTGCCAGCCTCAGCCGTAAAATGTAGATACTGAACTTTCTGGGGCATAAAATACAAGGTTGTATTGTACAAGCTGAAAATTAAAAAAAAAATAATTAAGGAAAACTGGCTTAAAACTAGAGAAAAACTCACTTTTCTAGAGAAGTTTAACAACTTCTTTAAACTGTCAGAAAACAAACCATGTTTAGTTACAAAAATTTAAAAATAATAATAATTAATTGTGACAAGATTTGCATTAAAAACAACTCTAGCATGCAATTGTTTTTATCTAATTAATAATCTAAATTTTTACTGTTAGAACCTTATAAACATTTTAACTTAAATGTTTAACACTTGTAAATACAGTACATTAAAATGTTTAGAAAGAAACTATCAATTTTCCTTCGAATGAGTTGTTTATACACAAATGATGTCAATGGTACATATACGATTTCTGCTAAACATGGTAAGTTCTTCGCATTTTAAGATTAAAATGTTTAAAAGAAACAATGTTATTCTTGTCGAATTTTTGTCTCAGTAGGCAGCTTTATATTTTATTTGTATCCAAGCCTAAAACGTAGAATGATAGGCGCTAAACAGAATTCACTTTTTTACTGGTCATATTTAATAAATTATTCTTTATTTGTTTTTTTATTTCAAGATGTATTTATATGTTTCATTTTATTTGTTTTAGGTAAGAAAAGCTTTCTTCTTCGGTTCTCAATGTAAAAACAGAATGAATTCGGTAACTATTACATTTGGATTTATTTATTATATATATTATATTTTAAACACTTTGGGTGAAAATATACTTAAATGTATGATACTTTGTTTGTTTGACGGATTCCTACTATCTGATTTGTATCCCCTTATATCTTTTTCACAGCCATTTTAAATTTTATTTAAAAATCACTTGACGAAAATAGAAAGTAATTCGAATAGTTTATATTTTGAGAATTTAGCAGCAGCAATGGCAAACCATTAAAAACTAACAGTTTTTTCCTATCTGTTTCCTACATTGTTTCTAAATAAAATGAGCATAACACAAAATTTTCAAGATAAGTACTCAGAAAAACTACTTTTTACCAATAATTTGAATATCATATTTCCAAAGTGGTTAAAAATAATAGTTTTAAAAATCTCTTATCTGAAGTTTTACTTTATCGAACTTGTTCACTGGATTACAATATAACATATTATTATGCTGATTGCAAGTAGAAATGCCAACCAGTTTAAAAGTGAGGCAGTAATATTTTTTTTGGAAAATTTACCAAGTTGATTTCCGACAATACACTTCTTCTATTTTACTTACTTATTTTCAAATTATATAATTTAAATTGGAATGTAGAACTATAAAAAACTCGAAACTCTGACAAAGCTGTCTGGGTTAGTTATTCAAAGCAGCTTTAAGGTAGCCGCTAAATATAATATTAACAAAATTGAATTTAAATATTTTTCAAAAATAGTTTGTAAATAAAACGTAAGGGTTTTAACTCCCTTCCATTAGAGTTGAAAAAATTCAAACAAAAAGTGTGTTATCTAAAAAAATACAACATTGTTTTGTACAAAAAGCTAAAAAATATATATATTTAAAACAATATTCGACTAAAGTACCAAAAGAGTGCCTAATAAATCGTAATAAATAAGTTAATTGAATTCCCATAATAGTAATTTGCAGTTTCTTTGACCTCTGCAGAATACCTTAAATTTTTTTTATAATATCGTAAATGTGTGTCTGATGTATTTGTGTTATGATTTATTCAGTAGTTTATTAAACATCTATAATTATTTATGAGTTATTTTGCCACTTGAATAACTTCGGTGTATAAATAACTATCATTTTAAAGATACAAATATATATTATTGTTTTATTAAACAGCTTATTTAAACATATTAAAACCATTACAGCTGATTACAACCATCATCTTTAATACATGAACATAAATGTACCTGTGTGAAACACTTTAAGCTTATGATTACAACTTCTCGGTTATAATAAATAAAGGGTAGGGATATAGTATAAAGGATTCAATTTCATTAGCTTGAACAACATAACAAGACACCTTGCCTACATTACACTTTATGGTTATTGTTTCCATATTTGCCTATCGAACTACTGAATTTAAATTGGTTTTAGCATACCTTGTCAAAATCCTGCACTCTTTTTGACAAGGTATGCTAAACCAATTTGTTGGACCTGTTTACAACTTCGCTCACAATGCTCGAATGCTTAAAACCTTTGAGAGGAACTAGCTAGCCAATATAACAAAATGAGAAACCTGGTACACATCAGGTATCTGGGTTTTTATTTCTGTAGCCTATTTGTTTTACACATTTTATGTAATAATATTTTTTCGTTGGGATATCAAATTAAAAAATTATTTAGTGTAATGTTTTGATAGGCCATTAAATGCTAAAATGTGCTAAGGCCCATGTTATTAATTATTTACATAGTTAGAACTTATTATAAACTCAACTTAATACTAAAATGTTTCTATTTTTTAACTTGCAGATGTATTATATTTATACAATTAGCACCTATTTTACTATTTTTTTTATTAAAGGACGTAACTATAAAACATTTTTCTTTTAAGGTAATTTGTCTGAAAATTGTATTATTTATGAAGTAGTTATCATAAAACGACCTAAATTAGTTGAGGGTGATAATAATTAGAATTTAAATGTGTTACCTAGATAAATTTTAAAAACACAAACAATGTAATTTTATTTTAAAAACATACATTTTTCCTTAAATAATGTTTTTCATTTTAATTTATCATTTATGTTAGTAAAATGTAACTTGTGTTTTCTGAAATGTAACCCATGATATAATATATTGTTACTTTTACAAATTCTCCGGCTTGTCCTCCCTAAAATGTGTAAACATTAAACTCTACCCCTTCACACAAAAAACCAAACTATTCTATAAACTATGACGAAGATTTTAAATCTGTATATGCCTATTTTTTTTTAAATTTCGAATTTCGTAGACTTAATTTCAATTATGTATTTCACTCAAACACCAAATTTGTAATTTCTGTATTTCCCCCTTTATTTCTTTATGTAAAATTGTCGAATAAAATCGACCAGAAAATGTTTATTGCCTGCTCATTTTGTTGATTTTGCTACAAACTGAGAGCACAATAATGAAGTTTATTTTCAACATATTATTATTCTCTTTTCCATTGACACACCAACAATAGAGTCTTGACAAGCTGATTCAGTGATTCAATCCTCTTTTCCTCTGCGGCTGCAATTTGCGTAATGTGGATTCGTCTTCAATTTTATTAGACAAATTACATCTTTGCGGCAACCTGTATCCGCGCACACCTACATTTCTAAACCTCATGTATTATTATCATTCTGTTGAATAACAATTTGCTTTTGAATTGTGAGGGGAGTATTTCTCGCGTAGGCATTTTAAACTAAGAATTGACTGAATATAAAACAGGCAATCCAAATGAATTTTTTCCAAAACATCTTTTTTCGAATTCAGTTTTGTAATTTTTTGTTCGTGTTTTTTATTTGCAAAACAATTCAGTGGAAATCTAGAGTATTATTGCTATGAAATTTTCATTGTAATTATTTTTACTGATTATAATTTTGTATTTTTCAAAAATGAAAAATGTATTTTTTGTTTGTTTACCCTGAAATTTATAAACAAAAAGTGGGTGTAAAAACCTAATTTTGTTTGTTAAACGCAAATTTGAAACTGTTGAAGATAATATGACCAAAATTTTTATAAAAAAATATGTTATCTTTAATTTAATAAAACATACTACCTACATTGTAATTAGAACTGTTTGTTAAATCTTGTGAAATTGTACATTTTTTAAAGGATGCTTCAATATCAATGTTTCGTAAAACTTACAGTTAAAAATTAAAATTGTTTTGCGAGTAAATAAAATTTACAAATCCAAAATTTTTTAGCTGACATCTTAAAACGGGACGAAATAAGACAAAACAGTTATAAAATTTTAGCCAGTTTTAACACTAAAATTTTGGTTAGATTAATTGGGAACTATGCGGGATCATAGAATGAGTTTATATTTGAATATAGGCCTACTTCATCTCAAAGTGATCTAGATGAATCTACTGATCTAGATGATTGTGATGAATCTACTACCTTAAATCTAAAATATAGACTACCTATTCTTATTAAAATATGCATTAACCCAGGCCAACTAAAACATAGAATAGGCCTACCGTATGCTTACTAAAATATGCATTAACCCAGGTCAACTAAAATATGGAATACCTTATGCTTACTAAAACATATAAACCCAGGCCTACTAAAATGTGTAATTACTTTAGATCTACTAAAATAAACACTTAAATTTTATAAATATACAGGAAGTTTTTCTAATATAAATTTGTATTTCATCTCTATTTATACACGTAAAGCAAATTTTTTAAGTATTAACTAGGGCTTGTAAAACTTGGAATTCAAGAATAAATTCAAATATGTTTGAATTAATTTGTAAAAAATCTGAATTTTGCTGAGCTTGTTTTCTTTGACTCCGAAGGATGAGGTCCTCGGTTCGAATCTGGATAGAGATAGATGTAGTTGGAAACCACCTATGCTTTTCGGCTCACAGTTAAATACAGTACAGTATAGTGTGTGTAAGTAAGCCGCGCTACCAGAGCCTCGGCAGGGTTTGTAAGCGACTGATTTTTGGGTTCTTTTAAACTTAAATACTACAGAACTCGTGAAAAGGTTCAACATGCATTATTCTTTGTAATATTGGCAACTGAACTTTTATTTGTATCTAGAAATTAATTGTTTATCGACAAGTTATAGTATAATAAGACTTGGTACACAAATATACAATTAAATCTTTATTGACATCACATTATTCAGCGAGAAACATAAATGACTAAACCTAACGCAAAATTCAACAAATTAATTCGTATTACATATCGATAATATAATCAAACAGTTGAAACAGTAGAATGTATAGAACACCAGATCGAATGATATTTATCGAGC
>JAGFPH010002343.1:162154-188898 GCA_018207615.1 Philaenus spumarius | reverse complement strand
CCCCCCCCAAACCCCCCTAAAATTCCGAATTTTTTGAAAACCTTTCTTAGTGAGCACATGTGGCCCTAGAGGAAGCTACATACCAAATTTCGTTCCGATCCGTTCAGTAGTTTTCGCAAAACAACCCCCTTTTTGGCCAAAAACCCCCCAAAATCAGTTATTATTATTATTATTATTACCTAAACGAGAATTTTTAGAAAGATGCGGTTTTTTGCATATGGTAGGGTACATTAAGGGCTACAAATAAGCCAAATTTTATCAAAATCGTTAGAGCCGTTTTTGAGAAATTTAGATTTTTATCGTTTTTTGGAAATTTTGCGGGGGTGAAACATCTTAAAAATCAAAAATTTGAAAAAATGAAAAAAATGCCTGGAGATATGCCAAAACTACTCCCACATACCAAATTTCATCAAAATCGGACCAATGGTATGGTCTCCAGTTCTGTACACATCCTTACAGACACACGGACACACGGACAGACATCACCAAAAAAACACTTTTTTAGGTCCAGGGAGCAACAAAACAAAATATTTCACTAAAAATATTTTTGAGTTCAGGGAGCACCAACACAGATAATTAAACTAAACAATTTTTTGGGGTTCAGGGAGCACCAAAACAGATAATAATTGCACTAAACAATTTTTTGGGGTTCTGGGAGCACCAAAACAGATAATTTCACTAAAAATTCAAATGGGAAAATTTGGACGAAAACAATACTTTCTCCATATACTACGTATAGGGTGGAGAAAGTAAAAAGCAATATGTTCTAACGATCTAGATCAAAATTTACTCTGAAAAAATTGTTTAGTCCTAGATCATAGAACTAGTTTTCGAAAATCTCTTTCTCTCTCTCCCCGTGTTTTTGTTCGCTTTCGTATTTTGTCTGGCAACTAAACAACTGGGGTGTCAAATGCTCTAATAATCCTTATCAATTTTGGGACGCCGGAATACTACCCCCCGGAAAACTACCCCCCCAAGCAGGTTCCTACGTCATTTTGACGTCAGAGATCGGGGGGGGGGGCAGTTTTCCAGTCACGCACACTCAAGTTTCGATGCGTTTTTCCGCATCCCCATGCGTATAAATCAAGGTAACTAGATAGTAAAGGTTGCCTCATGCGAGAAATATCAAAAAAGTGGAGGTTTGAGTTTGTCTACATGACTATGAGGCAACCTTTACTATCTAGTATCCTTGATATAATTAGAATAAAAAAAACTAGAGGACTAACCTAAACTGTTTAGTCACAGTATGTTGCCGATAACAGTATAATTATAATATTTGTATAATTATAATATTTCGTCGTATTATCACTTTATATAATTAGAATAAAAAAAAACTAGAGGACTAACCTAAACTGCTTAGTCACAGTATGTTGCCGATAACAGTATAATTGTAGGAACCTGCTTGGGGGGGTAGTTTTCCGGGGGGTAGTATTCCGGCGACCCGCTTTTGCTAGGGGGGTAGTATTCCAGTCGCGGACACGGCTCCCATATTGGTTAGTTGGCAGATTTCGTGACGTCACGTTTCCGGGGGGGGGGGGGGTAGTATTCCTCTTCCCCTCTTTATCCTTACAGATGCTATTTATTGGTCGTTCAGTTCCTTACGAAAAGCGAGAGCTGTTACCACTACGCTGGTGTAAAGTTCACAAGGTGAACATGTTATTTATTAAGAGTTAAAGCACCTGAATATAAATGTTTCTAATTCGAATTTGGCCTTTGATTATTTTGCCGTTATACTCTCCACCGCACTTTGTTTTATCCTCATCACCAAGGTAACGCTGCTGGAATATACGACGTACAGGTGGATATTAAAGATTGATTTCCCTTGATCTTTACAAGTAAATTATTAAAGTTATTATCTACAATGCAAACCCTAAATGTCATAATAAATTTGATGAAATTGATTCATCTTTATGTCGATTATAAAACATCTGTACAAGGCTGCAAACATTTATAAGCATGTAATATATTTCTGCAAAAATACACCTCGGCGTGAATATTATATATTGTAGCCTATATATATATAATTGTATAGGAACACAATAATTATCAATAATCTGTAAATATAGTAGACTCGGAAGTATATCTGCGTGCTTCGCACGCCAACAAACTTGCTACATCAAGACACTTATTATTTTATAATTTCTTTTAAATAAGTGTGTTTTGCAAGTGATATGACTTAATACTCATAAATTGTTGTAACAAAGCTTACAATAATTATTATATGCCAAGTTTTTTTTTTAATATCCATACTAATATTATAAAGAGGTAAAGTTTGTTTGTTTGTTTGTTTGTTTGTATGTAGGGGGTAATCTCTGGCACTACTGAACCGATTGAAAAAATAGTTTTACTAATAAAAAGCTACACTATCCCTGAGTAACATAGGCTATGATTCGTTTCGATAAAACCTTTTTTTTATTTCAATATTTATAAATTTAATCAGAAAAATTCTTAGGTTATTACTAGAATGATAAACCAACACACGTGTATTTACATTTATTACCATAGCAACCAATTGAATAAAATAGCAGATAATATATTTGCTCCAATATTTCCATTAACAGCTGATTTCAAAATTTGAAGAAATTATTTTTGTATTTCTAGCTTTTAGGTTAGGATTTTAAAGAGTAGACCTGAGCCTTGCTGGTTCTTTTAACCGTTATTATAACTGCTTTAAAATATAAGAAATAGTTTAAATTTAACATTTAACATTATTTACCGTCTTAGTTTTGAGGTTATTATTAATCCTACACCTTTATTATAAATAAAACATAACGTATGTTTTAAGAAGGTTAAGGTTGGGGGTTGGCGTGCGGAGCACGCAGGGGTCTCCCCTAGTTTATAATATTTTTAGAAGAATGTATCGGTGGTGATCTACAAGTACTGGTACAACAACAGCAAAACATACCTGGCAAGTGCAATTTGACCAGCACACTTAGATTTCTGTAACTTATTAAGAGCACAGATTAAAGATAAATGTTTTAATGAATGAAATATTCTATCCCATTTTAATAGGTGAAAATAACTAACAGGTGAAGGTTGAACACGGAGTAACTCACTTAAATAGCCCTGAAACTTATTACTTAAAGTCCATAACGCATGCACATGTGTTAGTGGAATGAGGGTGGAAATAAAGCAAAGAGTGGCTGACCCGTTTTAGTGCTGACAGGATATGACTTCTTATCTGTCCTTCGATATATCGGTTCTTTTATTATTTGTGGACATTTTTATAGGCTTACGGTATATAATTAGGTCATAGAACAGTTAAAATAGAAATTCATTGACGGTCAGTGTAGCCTACTTCATAATACGCAAAAGTCAAAGCTGACGAGTCTTACCGCATGACTTTTCTCCTTGCCAACTAAAGGCTGCTAACCGCCTCTCTCAAAATGCAACCAAAAATATATTGTCGTGGTACAGGGTGTTTTTTCTTAATAAACCAACTCTACCTGAGACCGGTGACCTTCAGCCCATCCCAAGGTCAATAGTTTAATTGTAAATTAGCTCCCCCCGACCGGAAGTTTATAATGAGTTTTCGAAACGAGACATCGGAAGATTATTTTCGAAAGTGAAGACAAAGTCGTTCTCAGGGTATTTTCCGTCGCCATGAATCAAAATAATTGACTCGGGGCTGATTTTAGTTAGGAAGGGTGCAGCACCTACATAGCCTACTCGCGGAGGTTTTACCGCTTGTTTTGGCGGCGAAAACTACCTGTGTTACGCATTACGTATGTGTTTATCGTAGAAGAGTGTGCGGTACATTTATAGGTAGGTTGATTTAATAGTAGGCTACACAATTTTTGGACTAGTTAATAACTACTCAAACGTCACATTTTGACGAATAAAGATTTTCCTTCGTTTCAAAATGTCGATAGAAAATGAATATTTGTTTAATATTAAGTTTGATAAATGAAAACAATAAAGATAATTATGAATTATATTAAAAGTAACTAGTTAGCCCCCGTGAAAAATCAAAGGCAGATTAATTAGATACACGTCAGAAATACCTCATGTACAAAAATACTATTTAAAAACAACAGACTTTATCTAGGCCTACCTAACTATGCTGGCAGGGATTTTAAACTCGGTAATTGTCTGCGACTAAAATGATTATAAAAATGTAGGCCTATTTGTTAAAATGTTTTATTTATATACTTTATTATATATTTAATGAAAGATAAAAGTATTACCTTATAATTTCTTTTTATTTCATATTGATAGATCAGATGATTTAGAAGTTATAGTGTATATTATAGTGTTATATTATAGTGAAGAAATGAATAATCGAATATGTTTATATGTTATACGAATATATACGAAGATTTCCGAAGCTAAACGAATAGGTACCTCTTCTATACATTTGTAGTACCAGGAGACCGAGCTAAAGCTCGATAATAAGCAGGGCCTAGTTCGCTCACGTCAATAACTATTATTGCAAATTTCCGTGAACATCGTTTAGGTTAGGCCTATAACATTAAACAACTAAATAAAGGGTATGTTTATTTAGCAGAAGTATCCGTTGCCATGGTAACTATAAATAGATACAACATTAGGCTTACCTCTAATAAAATACAGTTTAAAAGAAAACAGATGATTATTGTAATGGCATTGAAAACATTTGCATCAGCTGTGCTTCGTTTAAAAGAAAACAGATGATTATTGTAATGATATTGAAAACATTTGCATCAGCTGTGCTTTGTATTGTTTAAAATGGACAAATTTCTTTTTTTAATTTAATAAAAAGACGTAGAAAACGAATTTTCCCAGACTGGTGACCATTTCCAATCGATTTCTCGTGGCCAAAAGCCCCATATAAAATCAAAAAATCAAAAATCCTTAGACGGAGATTCCAGATCCATTTAGTAGACAGACAATTATCTCTCGCTTTAGAAGATAAGATAAACGAATATATTGATGACAAAAGGTTGTATTTATATTGGCTACAGTTTATAACCTCAAAGCAAATCTTATTTATTTATTTGGCCAGCTTCCCCTAGGTTACAGAGTTAGGCATTGCCAAAGCAATGTAGGAATTGTCAACAACTTACATCAATAACAAATAAACAAAACCAAAAAAGTACAGAAGAAGCTACAACAGAAGGAGTGTCTCAGACACCTCTGAACTCCTCAACTGAGTAAAAACATTGCTCTGTTAAAAATGCATAGATTTTTTTTAAACTGGTGCAACTTAAGCTATATTTTATATCAGACTGTAATTTGTTCTACAGTTTGATTCCCATGCAAAATGAACCTGCCTAGTAGACAGACAGGCGATGCATGGGATATTGAAGGACATTTTTGCCTCGGGTTTCATGTTTGTGCTGTAAAGTCCTATCTTGAAATATATGTTATTTGCATAAACAAAATTTAGTAATTCATATATATATATATATTTATTCAAGGCATTGACATAATGGACATTTAAAAAAGAAAGGCTTACACAATTCTCTGATACATACCAAATTTCATTCCAATCCGTTCGGTAGTTTTGAGAAATCGTTTTTTAATAACTTTGATCCCCCCAAACCCCCCTAAAATTTCGAATTTTTTCAAACCCTTTCTTAGCGAGCACCTATGGCCCTAGAGGAAGCTACATACCAAATTTCATTCCAATTCGTTCGGTAGGTTTTGAGAAATCGTGATGAGTGAGTCAGTGGGTTTTGGCAATTATATATAGAAGAAGATAACAGCATGGAAGTTATCTTAACTCATTACTTTTTGTAAAACCCCAAGTTTCATCAGTACAATAGTATTGTCGAGTTAGTTTAATCATTGTTTTATTTGAAATTAATACTTTAAACTATCTCTCAATCAAGGCATGGCATTGGTGAATCCATGCGTTCAGTTACAAATCATTTTCGTGTAGGCCTAAGTGTTGGTGTGATACATCGGACTAGGCAGAGGTTTCTAAAAGCTGGTAGTATTTTAACACTTGTAAATACAGTACATTAAAATGTTTAGAAAGAAACTATCAATTTTCCTTCGAACGAGTTGTTTATACACAAATGATGTCAAGGGTACATATGCGATTTCTGCTAAACATGGTAAGTTCGTCTTATTTTAAGATTAAAAATGTTTTAAAGAAACAATGTTATTCTTGTCGAATTTTTGTGTCTATAGGCAGCTTTATATTTTATTTGTATCCAAGAATAAAACGTAGAATGATAGACGCTAAACACAATTCACTTTTTTATTGGTCATATTTAATAAATTATTCTTTATTTGTTTTTATATTTCAAGATGTATTTATATATTTCATTTTATCTGTTATAGGTAAGAAAAGCTTTCTTCTTCGGTGCTCAATGTAAAAACAGAATGAATTCGGTAACTATTAAATTTGGATTTATTTATTATATATTATATTAATTTAAACACTTTGGTTGAAAATATACTTAAATGTATGATACTTAGTTTGTTTGACGGATTCCTATTATTTGATTTTTATCCCCCAATATCTTTTTCACAGCCATTTTAAATTTTATTAATAATCACTTGACGAAAATATAAAGTAATTCGAATAGTTTACATTTTGATAATCTGGCAGCAGCAATGGAAAACCATTAAAAATGAACAGTTTTTTCCAATCTGTTTCCTGCATTGTTTCTAAATAAAATGAGCATAACACAAAATGTTCAAAGTACTCAGAAAAACTACTTTTTACCAATAAATTGAATATCATATTTCCAAAGTGGTTAACAATAATAGTTTTAAAAATCTCTCCTCTGAAGTTTTACTTAATCGATCTGTTTTCTACATTGTTTCTAAATAAAATGAGCATAACACAAAATGTTCAAGATAAGTACTCAGAAAAACTACTTTTTACCAATAATTTGAATGTCATATTTCCAAAGTGGTTAAAAATAATAGTTTAAAAAATCTCTTCTCAGAAGTTTTACTTTATCGAACTTGTTCACTGGATTACAATAGAACATATGATGTTGATTGCAAGTAGAAATGCCGACCAGTTGGACAAGTGAGGCAGTAATATTTTTTTTGAAAATTTACCAAGTTGATTTCCGACAATACACTTGCTCTATTTTATTTACTTATTTTAAAATTATATAATTTAAATTGGAATGTAGAACTATAAAAAAAAACTCGAAACTCTGACAAAGCTGTCTGGGTTAGTTATTCAAAGCAGCTTTAAGGTAGCCGCTAAATATAATATTAACAAAAATGAATTTGAATATTTTTCAAAAATAGTTTGTAAATAAAACGTAAGGGTTTTAACTCCCTTCCATTAGAGTTGAAAAAACTCAAACAAAAAGTGTCTTATCTAAAAAAAAGTACAATATTGTTTTGTACAAAAAGCTAAAAAATATAAATATGTAAAACAATATTCCACTAAAGTACCAAAAAGTTTGCCTAAAAAAACGTATAATTGTTTGAATTCCCATAATAGTAATTTGCAGTTTCTTTGACCTCCGTACAATATCTTAAAAGTTATTTTATAATATCGTAAAAGTGTGTCTGATGTATTTGTGTTATGATTTATTCAGTAGTTTATTAAACATCTATAATTATTTATGAGTTATTTTTCCACTTGAATAACTTCGGTGTATAAATAACTATCATTTTAAAGATACAAATATATATTACTGTTTTATTAAACAAAGAGACAGCTGATTTAAACATATTAAAACCATTACAGCTGATTACAACCATCATCTTTAATACATGAACATAAATGTACCTGTGTGAAACACTTTAAGCTTATGTTTACAATTTCTCGGTTATAATAAATAAAGGGTAGGGATATAGTATAACGGAATCATCTTCATTAGTTTGAACAATATAACAAGAAACCTTGCCTACATTATACTTTATTGTTATTGTTTCCATATTTTCCTATCGAACTACTGAATTTAAGTTGGTTTTAGCATACCTTGTCAAAATCCTGCACTATTTTTGACAAGGTATGCTAAACAAAATTTTTTTTAAACTGTTTACAACTTCGCTCACAATGCTCGAATGCTTAAAACCTTTGAGAGAAACTAGCTAGCCAATATAATAAAATGAGAAACCTGGTACACAACAGATATCTGGGTTTTTTATTTCTGTGTTTTACATTTGTGTAATAAGATTGTTTTCGTTGAGATATCGAATTAAAAAATTATTTAGTGTAATGTTTTGATAGGCCATTAAATGCTAAAATGTGCTAAGGCCCATGTTATTCATTATTTACATAGTTAGAACTTATTATAAACTCACCTTAATACTAAAATGTTTCTATTTTTTAATTTGCAGATGTAATGTTAAATTAGTTGTTAAGAATATATTTTGTATTTCATATAGGTTAGGAATAGTAGCAGTTATTATAATATTAGACTAAATTCTTATTTTTATGCATTGGCAAAACGCTTTTTTGCTTTGGAAAAAATTGAAATAACTTTAAAAAACCAAGATGTAACGTACAGAATAACTGTTACGTTGGATTTATTTCTTATTAATAATGTCAACTTTAATTAAATTTACAAAAAGTGAAGAGTTTCTTTAATTGAACAAATCTCTCGGTACAAAACTATGCTAAATAGCCTACCAATACAACCGACCACAACTTTTATTTGATTGCCAGAATTGACCAAACACCAATCATGTTGGTAATCTATTCCTGAGATTACAAGTAAAGATAACAAGATAGATGGTAAAAGATAACAAGCTGAGACTAAGCATAAATGTTTAAAATATATATTTTAACTCCTATTTCAAGTTTCAATTCGATATATTTAAATTCGGCCAATTTAGAATGAGCCAACGCTTCATACATGAATAAGATGTCCCCTTTTAGTGATTTCCCCGGCTGCAAAATACATACCTGCATTATCGAAATTTCTCCAGACAAACCAATGCTCGGACGAAATAAATACATATGACCTTTTTTGTTGCAAAATACCTCCCCTTCACGGTGGTATTTTATTTTCCTCTATCTTCATCCCAGCTCGAATTATTAAGGATAATTGAAAAAAAAATGATAATCGATTTTTTTTTCGACTTTGGGAAATCGATAGACTGGTAAACTTTTTTTATGTTAATCTACATACTTTAATGTACCTATAAAAAAAATTCAGCCGTATTGCAAATTACTGGTAGTTGAAACCTATACCGACTGGGCTATAGCTCATTTTGTTGATTTTGCTACAAACTGAGAGCACAATATGGAGTTAATTGCAACAATATATTCTCTTTTCCATTAACACACCAACAATAGAGTCTTGACAAGCTGATTCAGTGATTCAATCTTCTTTTCCTCTGCGGCTGCAATTTGCGTAATGTGGATTCGTCTTCAATTTTATTAGACAAATTACATATTTGCGGTAACATGTATCCGCGCACACCTACATTTCTAAACCTCGTGCGTCGTTATCATTCTGTTGAATAACAATTTGCTATTGAATTGTGAGGGGAGTATTTCTCGCGTAGGCTTTTTAAACTAAGAATTGACTGAATATAAAACAGGCAATCCAAATGAATTTTTTTCCAAAACATCTTTTTTCTAATTCAGTTTTGTAATTTTTTGTTCGTGCTTTTTATTTGCAAAACAATTCAGTGGAAATCTAGAGTATTATTGCTAAGAAACTTGCATTGTAATTATTTTTACTGATTATAACTTTGTATTTTTCAAAAATAAAAAATGTATTTTTTGTTTGTTTACCCTGCAATTTATAAACAAAAATGGGATGTAAAAATCTAACTTTGTTTGTTAAACGCAAATTTGAAACTGTTAAAGATATGACAAAAATTTGTATAAAAAAATATGTTACCTTTAATTTGATAAAACATACTACCTACATTGTAATTAGAATTTGTTGTTAAATCTTGTGAAATTGTACATTTTTTAAAGGATGCTTCAATATCAATGTTTCGTAAAACTTACAGTTAAAAATTAAAATTGTTTTGCGAGTAAATAAAATTTACAAATCCAAAATTTTGTAGCCGACATCTTAAAGAAACGGGACGAAATAATACAAAACAGTTATACAATTTTAGCTGGTTTGAACACTAAAATTTTTGGTTAGATTAATTGGGAACTATGCGGGTTCATTGAATGAGTTTATATTTGTATATAGGCCTACTTCATCTCAAAGTGATCTAGATGAATCTACTGATCTAGATGATTGTGATGAATCTACTACCTTAAATCTAAAATATTGACTACCTATTCTTATTAAAATATGCATTAACCCAGGCCAACTAAAACATAGAATACCGTATGCTTACTAAAATATTCATTAACCCAGGCCAACTAAAATATAGAATACCTTATGCTTACTAAAATATATAAACCCAGGCCTACTAAAATGTATAATTACTTTAGATCTACTAAAATAAACACTTAAATTTTTATAAATATACAGGAAGTTTTTCTAATATAAATTTCTACTTTCATCTCTATTTATACACGTAAAGAAATTTTTTTAAGTATTAACTAGGGCTTGTAAAACTTGGAATTCAAGAATAAATTTAAATATGTTTGAATTAATTTGTAAAAAATCTGAATTTTGCTGAGCTTGTTTTCTTTGACTCCGAAGGATGAGGTCGTCGGTTCGAATCTGGATAGAGATAGATGTAGTTGGAAACCACCTATGCTTTTCGGCTCACAGTTAAATACAGTACAGTATAGTGTGTGTAAGTAAGCCGCGCTACCAGAGCCTCGGTAGGGTTTATAAGCGACTGATTTTTGGGTTCTTTTAAACTTAAATACTACAGAAGGCTTGAAAAGGTTCAACATGCATTATTCTTTGTAATATTGGCAACTGAACTTTTATTTGTATCTAGAAATTAGTTGTTTATCGACAAGTTATAGTATAATAAGACTTGATACACAAATATACAATTAAATCTTTATTGACATCACATTATTCAGCGAGTAACATAAATGACTAAACCTAACGCAAAATTCAACAAATTAATTCGTATTACATATCGATAATATAATCAAACAGTAGAATGTATAGAACACCAGATCGAATGATATTTATCGAGCCGATACCTAATCTGGTTGGCGATAGGTTCGTGTTTGTATGAAAATTCAAGGTCAACAAGAGTCTAGGGATAAGGGAGGTGTATGAGGTATGTGTGTTAGTACTTCAGTTGTCCGCGAGGTGCGCTGTCATGTGTACCTATCAGGAGTACCGAGGGATACACGATAATAAGGTATTTATCACAAACTTTATTTATTTATTTCATTACAGATTAATTATTTTGTATCGTTATTTGTGTTTTGTTGTTGTTCTATATGAAAGCGAATAAAAATAAATACAAATTTTGATTTTCACTGAGGACGATAAGGGAAGTAGCATGAATTTAATTGAATAATATTGTAGGACGAAAAATATATTTTTCTATCTTGTATAAAACAACATATATCTAGCCTAGGCCTTCGTGTTTTTTTTTTTATTTTTTTTATTTAAAGCAAAAAACACCTTCATTTCCGGCTATCATCCCCTGAAATCAACTTTTTTACAAGAAAAAGATCCACGATCTTTACCCGAATTCGATTCTGAGTTTTGAATTCAGGTAGCCTACGCTAAACCCTAGGCTACAAAACCACCCATTCTACATAATACAACAACTTATATTAGCTACATAAAAATACAATTTATAAATATATATTTATATTTTTACTGAAAATGTAACATTTATTTAACAGTATGAGATCTCTTGAGTCTAAAATCCAACTCATATTACATGAAAAAAGTTATTAAAAAAAAAAACTGAAAATAATGACGCAATAAATCTGAAGAATCTGAAAAAATTGTGTCAAAAAGGCATTCAGAATTGTACGTCTCTTAAAGTAGATGACTTGGTAAACGACAAGAATAATTAAATCGGAGAAAACATTTAGAATATGCCTTATTAAATAGAAACTGTTGGTTATAAATCGAGAAATTATTGTAAAAATAAACTCTTTAAAAATCAAGTTATATAATATCTTAAGATAAATTATAAAATTGTAAAAATTACAGCTATTAAATTAGATAGCCTAGACATTACATAGCCTACTGTACTTCTATATTAACGTAAACAAAAAATACCCCTATTGCAGTAGACAATCGGGAATAATTTACTCTTTTTAAGCTATAGCCTACAAAATATAATAAAATTTCGTATTTTAAAGTAGTAAAATATATTAAAATAAACAAAAATATATACCTCTATTAATGTAAAATTAAACGTTAAATGTTAATAGCACGGTAGTGACATCTATTGGAAAAATAATGAATTATTTGAATCTAAATTTAAAATAATAACATTTAATAATTACTACTTACTGTATTCTAATATATCATTTAAGCAACTCCTATAAAAGCGTGTGTACGTCCTTGAGTAACATATAATATAGCAGCTGATTTCATCCATAATCTGTAATACTTAAACAAAAACCAGCGTAAATTATACTTTGGGGTTATGCTTACAACTTCAATCCTTATATTTCTTGTGACGTTGATTTTTTTTAAATCAGTTATAGAACTAAGGTATGCATACGTTATGAGATTTTCTTTGAGGTTATATAGTGTATATAAATCAAACTTGTATCATCAATATATTTGTTTACATAAATTTAAAGAAGAGATACCTATTCGATTAACTTCAGAAACATTCGTGCAACTTCGTATAACGTATAACCATAGCCTATTCGATTATTAATTTCTTCACTATATATAATAGATAACTTCTAAATCATTTGATCTATCAATATGGAATGAAAAGCAATTAAAAGATAATATTTGTATCATTATTTAAATATAAAATAACGTATATAAATACAAAATTTTAACAGATATTCCTATAGTTTTATAATCCTTATAATTGTAGGCCTACACATTTACGGAGTTAAAAATCTCCTTCAGCAAAATTAGGTAGGCCTAGATAAAGTTTGTTGTTTTTAAATGATGTATTTCTGATGTGTATAATCTACCTGTGATTTTTCACGGAGCTTGCTAGGAACGTTTAGTAATTAGGTTACTACTTAGCCTACTGTAATACATCATTTAGAATGAATTACAGCTATCGAAAGTTGTGGAGGAATTAGCTGTAATTCAGATTAAAATCAGAAAAAATACGAAACTGAAATCCACAAAATTACGTTAAAATATAGTATACTTTCCAGTGTTTATTATAAAACCTGACAAGTTAAGTGTCCGAAATTTAATTACAAACTCAGTGTAATAGGTAGGACTCGTAAAGATTAATCACCCAATTTGAACTGCTCAGGAAAACAAAACTGTTTTTACTGCAAGTATAAAATTAAACAGTAAACAATTATAATAAAATAATAATTACCTTCAAGCTTGCAAAGCTCAATAAATCTGCATAATTAGAGCGTAAAAAAGTAATAAAACCAGCCCGCAGTAAATTATACGCTAGTTAAACATTGCATTAGTAGGCTAACTGATATACCCGTAGTCCGAGAGTGGAATATCAGCTGGATGTCAGCTGATTGATAACACACCTTCTAATTGCCTCAATAGCAACATTATCGTAGGCCATAAATTATTGTCAATATACTTCCTTTACATTATCGGAAGAACTTTTACTGTGGGATTATAAAAGCAGACAATGAAGTGATAGCGCACGCATTGTGGTATTCGCATTCATTTTGGCTCGTAAATCATGTAACGGGAAGTTGACAATTTGAATGAATTTGGCAATTTAGTAAGCAGTGTTTTGCGAGTCTCGTTTCTAGAAAAATACAAGCGTTAAATACAGCAATATGTCTTTCATTAGATAACTTGAGAAGTTAGGTTAATTTGTGTCAGTTGAACGAGCCAATTAGAAAAGTGTGTCTAATGAAATTAAAGTTTGTTTAACTATACAAAATTTTGGTTTTATGAAAGTATAAAATCAAGTGAATTTGAATAAAGTAGTACAAACTATCTCTATAAAAGTAAAATTGTAGACGTCAAGTAGAAAATACAGTTATTAAAATCGTGAAACAGGCGAGCCTGTTATTACCTGTTGAGACTGCTTAGGTTTGGGTGTTTTATAAGGATTTTTTATTAAATATATGAAATTGGACATTTAAAATGGATTATATAGAAATTATTTAGTTCAGAAAATGTTATAGAAAGTTTATGTACAGTATTAAAGTACTGTATATAAAATGTCAGGCCTGCATAATAGTAAAAAATATATTTAAACATAATTCGTGTTTTTTTAAGACAAAACATTTTCAATAGAGCCAAAATGTGTAAAATTTTACAGGAGAATAAAAAAACGAAAATAGTATACTTAAAATCCTGTAAAGTACCTACTTCAAGTAGTTAGTCATAGTAAAAGATGCATGTACAACTCAGAGATAGCCTAATCTTCCTTATTCAGTTCTATTATTTTATTCCATATCAAAAATCAATATGTAAAAGTATATAAAATAGCATATTTTGTTATAGTGTAAAATATAACAGAAATGCTACATTAATAAAAATGAAAAAATTACTTATGAAAATGTGTATCTCAAACATAAGCTATTTGAATACACTTTGGTTGACAAAAATTAAATATAATTATTATATTTAACATGATTTTAATAACTATCGTGTTTAAATTTTTTCAATTACCAATAATTATAAGTACACTAAACATTAAAACATAACAAAATAAGTTAAATAGGTATAAATTTACCTGTATACGTCTTTTTCAATCCTGTATTATGTTACTTGTTTTGTGTTTTCGTGTTTCGTTAAATGTGTTTTACGACGATCTCACTAGTGAGAGAAATAGTTTTATTTAACTGTGTATTTTTATGGTGATATGAATTAATGTAACCGGAAGATGGGGTAACCCGAAACTGCAGTCGTCACATCAAGTAACATAATACAGGATTGAAAAAGACGTATACTGGTAAATTTATACCTATTTAACATATTTCGTTATTATATTTCAATCCGAGAGCTTACAAAATGAAATTATAACATAATTGACAATATTTAACAGAAAACTTAATCAAGAAGGCTAAACTCAATTACCTAAACAGAAAACATAATCATTATATTTTCAAGTGTATTACAGTTGCACGACAATGAACATTATAACTAAAAACATATGTTTAAATGAAATATCAGAAACTTTTCTTCCCAATGATGACTAACTGTCAACAAACTTGTTTTTATAATTACTATACATCAAGGATAATGAGTAATATTACCAACTGCAAGAACTGATTGTTACACCGTCGACAAATGTATGTTCAGCAGCTCTAAATTTTTTCAATCTGGACCCTGCTTCATAAAAAAATACTATTTATATTTGTGTTAGATGCAACAGTGCTATTAAATAGAGGTATTCAGGGCCGTTTTTAACCTCACCAGCGCCCTAGGCACTTCAAACAATTGCGCCCCTCATACCTGATTTATACGGGGGGGGGGGGGTTGAGGGGGAGGGTCTGGGAGGTATGGAATACTAATCAAATAATAGGGGGTCCAAAAAACCCAGCAGAGTATTTCTTTTTGAGTTCTTGATTTGCCAGTTTTGGTTCGGGAGGGAATTTCCCTTAACTCTCTTTCTTTCCGTTGGCTCTTATCATTACTATTCTTTTGATTTTGTTGGAGAGTCAGAGAGTCTTACCATTATCCACCACCTATGGACCCGCCGTGTCCCGGACTGGCAACCGGCAGCCGTAAGGAGTTTCATGGCCTAAACATTCTTCTTCATAAATTATCAGTTACCTTACGGCATCATTTTCCGCCTTCTTTATTTTTTTTCGTATTCAAAATTTGGCGCCCCAAATCCTTTGCGCCCTAGGCACGTGCCTAGCGTGCCTATTCGGAAAAGCGGCCCTGGAGGTATTATGTGTAAAAAGAAATCAATATTATGTTTAATTTTAAAAAAAGTTTTTGTGTGCGTTTTTTCTCTGTAGTCTCTTGTTTTTAACTATACTCAGTAATGTTTTATATTTTGTTTAATACTAGAGAATATAAATCTAGATCTACTAGATATTTTCACTCAAAATTTTGAGCATTCGTTCTGTTCGAAGTTGTAATCATAACCTTAAAATATAATCCTTGGAACTTTGTGTTATATTGAATTGTTGAAACTAATCTGTATTTATAAAAGAAGCCTGACTGAGTGACTGATTCATAATTAACGTACATAAAACTTTGTTAGCCAAAGCCTTTAGGTAGGTGTTAGGCCTAAGAAACCAACACATGTTTCTTGAAAACGTTTAGATTTATTACCATAACAACCAAACTGACAAATTTAGAATCAGGGCATTATGCTTCGCAAACAACTGCTTTTAGGCTTGATAATAACAAACACAAATAAGGACCACGCTACTGTATCATAGGCCTAATTCAAACTCCTATTGCTATTAATATGCCAACTTTATTTTTTACTAGGCTTATTTCACCAGTCTGAAGTGCTATTTTACCGTATCACATTTTGGTTACATTTTATAACTTGAATTGCCTCTCTTCTATATAAAAAATAAAAAATCTCTGTCCTAATCTATCCAGCGAAAATACCATTGTATAAAATAATATGTTTGCATTTGTTTCGCCGCGAGACGGTGTGACTGAAGCGAGCGGGGGCGGATCCCTCAAGTGTTGTTATAATATATGCATTACTATCGCATTTTATATACTCTACCACCTATTGACCCTAATATCAACACATACACTAACCTAGAACATAACCTTAAAATATTTAGATTGATTTTTGTTTAAGTATTAAACCTGATGGATGTATTACCTAAAAAATGTTTCACTTTCATGTTATTCAAATGGACAATTACTTTTAAAATTTAAACTTATTGTATCGATCCGTTTTTGAGATAATAATTGTCAAATGAAAAAAAAATGGCGGCTGCGAAAAAACTAGGTAAGCCTACTTTGGGGGAAATTTTAATAATATTGAAAATTTCACAGTAATCACATCTAAAAGTATATTTAAGTAATTATTATTATTATTTAAGAACTAGCTGACCCGTACGGCGTTGCCCGTGGTGGTTGGTATTTTCAGTCTTTTTAACGTAATTGTATTCTTTTTAAGTATTCAGTCAGTGAGTGGTATTTGGCTTTTATACATATAGATCTTAAATAATAAAAGCACTATTGTCATAATAATAAAAGATCTGAAATTATGATTTTAGTAACTTCGATCCCCCCAAACCCCTCCTAAAATTTCGAAAATTTTTCATACCCTTTCTTAGTGAGCACCTATGGCCCTAGAGGAAGCTACATACCAAATTTCATTCCAATCCGTTCGGTAGTTTTGAAGAAATCGTGATTTAATAACTTTGATCCCCAAACCCCCCTAAAATTTCGAATTTTTTCAAACCCTTTCTTAGTAAGCACCTATGGTCCTAGAGGAAGCTACATACCAAATTTCATTCCAATCCGTTCGGTAGTTTTTGAGTAATCGTGATGAGTGAGTCAGTGAGTCAGTGGGTTTTGACTTTTATATATATAGATTATCGGTATATCGATGATATTTTTGAAAACTTAACACCTCTATTATTTAAAAGACAGAAAAATATCTGCAAATATAATCTCAATACAGTTATTCACTATTACAGGAAACGTTAGAAAAAATATTTAAAAAAATGTTATAACCTATCATTATAAAATTCTTGAACATAATTTACGAAATAACATTTCTGAACGTAGTGGACTAACAAGAAATGTTTGTTTTATTACGACAGAAATTCATGTTTTATAATGGATTTTAATTTGGTTTATCAAAAACCATATTAAATTTGTGTTGGTTACAAATTGTTGATATTTAGTGAACTAGTGGTGTTGGGGGATTTTGCAAATAGGGTTTCTAATGTTCTCAACTGTCCCGAGAACAGTTTTTACGTATCTCTTTTCGTCTTTTAAATAATATAAAATTATAAAAATATTAATAAAATATCATTTTTGAGCTTAAAGAACGAATGCGTTAGCCAATTTTTATTTTCTTACCACAGAAATCCATAGTTCTTAAAGGGCTTTAATATTGAGCCTGTTCAAAACTGTTTAACACCTAAATACTAGTTGTGTGGAATAGTTTCAAATAATAGACGAAAACTAACCAACTGTTGAGAAAATGAATCTGCTTCTGTAGACAACCAAAAATATAATGTATTGAATATGTGAAGAAAATTGAATAGCCTACAGTAGATTTTTAAAGCGACGTTACCTTCGCCAGACATCAACTAGACCAACGCCACTGTCTTCACCTTGAACATTAGACTCAGGTATTACGCATCCTTCAGATATTATGCCGCTAAAATTATATGAAGCAGAAATATTATAAAAGTCGTGTAAAAACATGAAATAATTCCACTTTATTTAGCATTTCAATATATCAATACACATTTAAAAAAAACTAACTAAAATATGTTGCAGAACCAGATTCCCTACTCCCTTAGTATAACTTATAAATATTACCAAAATCTTTTGCCTGAAACCTTTTTTGATAACTTTTAGCGCAAGATAAAGTTACAATTAGTTAACGGTCAGCTTATCGGGGTAAACGGAAACTTCCGCCAACAACTTAGTAAGCTTCTTGGTTTCCTTTTACTACTGTGGTCTTGCAGTCTAATAAATACGTCGCCAGACTTACAATAAATTAACTAAATTAATGTTTGCTTCCGAGATGCTTACTTTCTTAACGAGCCTTGTAACTATACTTAACTAAAGAAACAGACTGTACAGCCGTGAGCGTGACATTGCGTGACTTCTGCAGGTAGGTTAAACAGTATTTGTTACAAGAACAGGCCGACTTAAGAGCTGCAAGTATTTATTATAAGAGCGTATATTTCTTCTCCGAAAAATAAAATGCTGCAAATAAATCAATTCAAACCTGTTGTTATTAGCGAATTTCCATAGAAAAAATGAGCTATTGCAGTGGCCCTTATGGTAAGACCCAAGGTCGGGAGTAGCAAATGAGCACCGATCATGGTCCCTAGAACACGTTTTTGGGTGTCATTAAAATTCATATATATATATATATATGTGTTCGCACTCTAGCGGCCGCATTTTAAGTCCGATTTGGTTCAAATTTGGTACACATGTTGGTTGTCTACGTCGCTCGGACGAGTTCGTTAGCCAAAAAAATCCAACAACCGGAAGTACGTTTTTTGACCGGAAGTAACAATTTTTTGTCAGTTTTACTACGAGAATGAAATGTTTTTAGAGTGTTTTCTATAAATATAAATGTAGGATGTTATTCTGCACATTTTATTTTTTTACGCGACCTTATAGCTCGCTTGGTTCCCCCAAAATCGATCAAAACGTAAAATACCATAAAAGTACCCGGTTCAAAGCCATGTGGTGGATTTTACCGTGGGGTTGGCGTCGCAATGCATTGTGCATTGAAGATACAGAAGCACGCAATGCTTTCTGTGTTAAACAAACTCCCAATTTTCGGAATGGCGTGCGAAGCACGCAATGCTTTGAATATTGAAGACACTCCCAATATGCGGATTGGCGTGCGAAGCATTTTGCAGCTATTCAGCACCGTCGTGAGTAGACTTATTTCCCAAATTGTTTGTTGAAGCAATAAAACATAGGCCTATAAATTTAATTTTGGAAATTTGCTCAACTCACGTCAGCGGTTCAGCTGCTTGGTCGAATTATTTAGTTACTGCTTAATCTATATATTTAAAATAATTCGTTACAACTGTATACAGTATCGGGGCAAAATTAATATGTTTCACTTAAACCGAAATACTCATCAAGCATTTAAAATCTAATTCCTTAAGATGGGTTAACATTTGCGAGAAATCGTGAAAAATATCTGCCCAAATATTTAATGTAAATAGGCGAGCGACTATAATTCAACAAAATTATCGGTACAAAATATAGGTGATGCCATAAACTAAAATTTCCGAAATTTTATAAAAATTGCATTTACAACTTTTTTGCATTATATTTTTTTAACCGCTATTCTCCCCTTTAACTCCTAATGATATTTTTTCCTTCATTCTTATGCTAAAAGAGCCTTTGTAACATTTTTTTTCGTTTTTTCGATAACCTGAAATCTAAAGCCCCATAAAGGTTACATGGGATCTTAAAGAAAAGTGTTTTCTCAAGTCACAACTTTCCTATTTAATGTTTGTTTAAAAAGTCCACCGTTTACCCGCTAAATAAAAAAACGGTTTTGTACCATCTCATCCCCCTCCCCAAACCCCCTTCAGGAAGGGGGAAATTGGTGGACTTTTCCTACAATATTTATGATAAAAATAATCTGTGGGCTAAAAATCTTCCCTGGGTGAATTTGCTAACAAAAGCCTTATTGTTTTATCATACTACCCATAGGCCTACTATATGATTTAAATGTATGAGATTTTGTTTTGTTTTACAAAATTTACTTCAGTTTTTAAGTCAAATTTTTAATGCAACACTTTCCGTCATGTCTGTTTCCTGACTCAGAATCTGTAATCACTTTTAAGACGAATACAAAATTATAGTGTTTCTGATGTACCCTTGGTTTTTCACGGGGTCTTCCTAGTATCAATGCAAAGGATGTGGTCTCTCATTGGTGAGACAGTTACTGAAAAGGACAAATAATTTCAAAGAGAAAGTTTACGCCCGTAAATAGTTTGAAAAATGCTATTTGTTCATTTTAAATACATAGCTCAGATGATTGAAGATTCTTCTTTTTTTTTGGCACAATAATCAGTTTTCACTTCAATACCTCTAAACTTTCTAATAGGCTATTTATTTTTCAGTGGCATTTCCATTAACAGCTGATTCCATACTTTGAAACAATTTGTACTTGTAATATTTAGGTTAGGTGTTTGATTAGGCAATACTTATTCTTTTCAACCCTGTTATATCATTAATTTAATATTTTGATTTTGATATTGTAATATTATTTATCATTTGAGCTTTGAAGGTTTGGTTAAATCTACAACTTTATTGAAACAAAATTATAATATGTGTTTTAAAAAGGTAGGTGTGCGAAGCACGCAAGAAATTTTTCTAGTTTCGTTTATTTACTTTTTTATTAGGAAAAAACATAATAAAGTTATACCAGGTACACAACACTAGTTTGTAAACGACAAATATTTACCAGGAAAAACTATAAGGCCTTAAAATTGTCATCTTTAATATCCACAGCTAGCGTAGGTTTTATTACAAATATGACAGTATCCTTTATGTAAATGTACTATTTCACTTTAGAAAGCTAAAATCACCTATCCTGTTCGCCTGAAGGCTTTCCTGGATCAACTTTCAATTCTTGGAATATTTCTGATCGGTTGATCAAGAATTTCTTCACGGAATATAGTCTAATTTGTGACGTCACAGTTTCCTAGTACACCTGTTTGTGATTAATTGGTATTCACTGGATATTGTAATTGGCGTTGTAGAAAGGCCTGTTCGTCCTTTTTACCTTTCTAAGGATAAACGAAGCGTGTCATCGTTTCTGGGAACCAAAATTTGCGTTTCGGGTCAAACACTTTTTGTTACGGGTCGGTCTTCTATGTTAAATACAGAATAATTAAATTCAATAATTGGATGTTTCACAGGTATGCAATTTGTTAAGTAAAGTAAGCTTCTCAGACAAACAATTATAACTTAGCACAAATTATATAAAAAAGAAATAATCTCTATGATAACCTAGCAATAAAGTTTGCTTTGGGAACTTAATAACTTACAAAAAAATAAAATATATATTACACACAAAATCTAAGCTAGAATTAGTTAATCTGATTATGTGTAGTGTGCTTATTGTTGCTCTATCAGGAATATCCCAAATGTGTCGGGACAACTAACTATTGCCTCTGTCGATGTGATTTCTTTTAAATTAACTAACCATTACTCTAATTGCAGTTTATTTACTAAATACTAAATATTTGGACAAGTTTTCTTGAGCCGAGTATGGTAAAAGAAACCGACAGTAAAATCCTTGACTCTTTCTAATAGCCTAGAAAAGGTGAGGGGTTCCATTTGTCAAAAATAAACTACTACGCTGGTATCTGAAGCAATGGAAAATAAACGGTACCAGGAACTGGCACATACTTTGTCACAAACATATTTAAATTATTAAACAGATTCACTGTGCCTTCATAATTGTAGGAGGGGTAGGAGAGGTGATATTAACGTAGGAGAGTAACTAATCAATATTATTATTATTATCTAGAGAGAAAACTATTCGATCAATTTCAAATTTGCACCAAACACGTCAATTAGGCCTGTATAGAAGCACGAAAAAAGGTTTTGAACAATTTTGAAAAACAACCCCCTTTCGACCAAAAAACTCCCAAAACTCAGTTATTGTTAGCGAAACGAGAAATTTTAGAAAGATGCGGTTTTTTGCATATGGTACCCTACATTAAAGGGCTACAAATAAGCCAAATTTTATCAAAATCGTTAGAGCCGTTTTTTTATAAAAAAAATAACAACTGATTTTTAGGGGTTTTTTGGCCAAAAAGGGGTATGTATTTCAAAATTGTTCAAAACATTTTTTCGTGGTTTTAAAACCTTTTAAATTGATAAAACCTTTTTTTATCTATGCGGGCCTAATTGACATGTCTGGTGCAAATTTGTTTTCTCTCTAACTTTGTATATACAGACAGACATTTTGTAAAAAACACTTTTTTGGACTCAGGGGTTCCAAAACGGACATTTCCATCCATCCCAACATTTTTTTTTTTGCGATCACTATACTTTCTCTATACTATAGTATAGTGAGAAAGTAAAAGGAAGTATAATAATTCTAATATGACTTATAGCGAAAACCTTTCTAATGCCTAAAATAGTCACATTTACTCAATGTTCAAGATTCATGTTGTGCTTATGCAATACGATACAATCCCGGACAATCCGTTACATTCTGCACAATACAATCAATTCCAAAAGGATACAAAACATCTACTTAGAGTGTATATAAAAGAGGAAACCGATATGTTAATGTTAGGCCTAAAAAAATCTTTCCGTTTCTGGCTTAAGTGAAATTTAAAATCACGTGTTACGAATACTTGTTAACTCTAATAACAAGTTCTCTTGGAACAGTCACAATAAATAAACTGTTACTCGGTGATTTTACAGTTCAACTGTCGACTTAAATCACTGCCTGATAGGATCGTACATAACCTCACTTACTTAGTAATATTAAACGCCGTACTATTTCTATCCGTACTTAAACACTGATTGCTTACATACTGTGTAACTTGAGGGACGTATGTAGCTATGTTTTAATAGTTTAGTATTGTGCTTGGGATTTAGTGAAATAAAAGAACAAAAGCAAGACAATATGTTTATTAATTCATGGTAATATGTAGTAGGCCTATCAAGTTGGGATGAAATAAATATTCATATTAAGTATTAAGGCTATTTAAATTACCGCTACACATAACAAAAAGAAAGAAAGCAGTAAGTAGTGGGTTTGCCTGCAGAAATGAAAACTGTCATAGTATAAATCGTTGGTTATATTCATGTAATCCGAAATTTGATCATTATTTATATCTTGTCCCATTTATAATTGAAATCTAAAAAATAACATAAACATTATTGCCTATAATCAAATAATAATAACATAATTTTAGGTTAGGCCTATACTGAACCAACACATGTTTCTTTATCTACATTCATTACGTTAGCAAGCAAGTTAGCAAATTTAGACATTTACAAAAACATGAGAAAGAACTATGTTCATTTTACTTTCTCACTATACTAGCCTATAGAATAGAGAAAGTATAGTGGTCGCAAAAAAACCGATGTTGAGATTTTTTGGAAATATTCGTTTTGGGACCCACTGAGTCCAAAAATGTGTTTTTTTAACAAAATGTCTGTTTGTATGTATACAAAGCTAGAGAGAAAACTATCCGATCGATTTCGAACAAATTTTCACCAAACATGTCAATTAGGCCTGCATAGATGCACATGTTTCTTTAATGCATCTACATTCACTACCATAGCAAGCAAGTTAGCAAATTTAGACATTTACAAAAACATGAGAAAGAACTATGTTCATTTTACTTTCTCACTATACTAGCCTATAGTATAGAGAAAGTATAGTGGTCGCAAAAAAAACCGATGTTGAGATTTTTTTAGAAATATCCGTTTTGGGACCCACTGAGTCCAAAAATGTGTTTTTTTAACAAAATGTCTGTTTGTATGTATACAAAGCTAGAGAGAAAATTATTCGATCGATTTCGAACAAATTTTCACCAGACATGTCAATTAGGCCTATATAGATGCACGAATGTTTCAAACAATTTTGAAAAACAACCCTCTTTTTGGCCAGAAAACCCCAAAACTTCAGTTATTATTTTTTTAATAAAAAAACGGCTCTAACGATTTTGATAAAATTTGGCTTTTTTGTAGCCCTTTAATGTAGGGTACCATATGCGAAAAACCGAATCTTTCTAAAAATTCTCGTTTCGCTAATGAATCAACCGATTTTTATGCGATTTGCGGCAATCGGTGCAGTTTTTTGAGTCCATTGAAAGAATCGACAACAAAAATTTTTCTGATGAAAAATTTCGGAGAAATTGAGAAAAACACTTTTTTTTATTTTCTTTCGTTCACGATATCTCACGAACGAATTAACCGATTTTGACCGGACTGGTAACGATCGACGTCGCTTTTCAAGGTTAAAAGCTGATTAGATTTTGGAATTAATCGGTAAAGCCGTTTAAAAGTTATTCCAAAAAAACCTGATTTGAAAAAGTTTTATTTCTTAGTTTTTTCGAAATTTCTCAGAACCTACCGGTCCGAATTAGGTGAAATTTTCAGGAAATCTAAGTTTGATGGAACTCTTTAGAACGCCGTTTTGTAGGATCCAATCGGTTAAGCCGTTCAAAAGTTATAAGCAGGTCACATACTTACATACACACACAGACACATACATACAGACAGGGTGACACCCTCTCGGGAGTGGTCAGGGAAGATTCCTAGGACCTCAAAACATCGAGATCTGATGAATACTCGATATTTGAAAAACGGGGTGAAACCAATAACTTCCCGATTTTAAAAAAATTTCAATTTTCTTAGCGGGAAGTTAAAAATATAAACAGCATAGGGGACCCCATTCAAGTCACTTTAACTTTGACTGGTAAAATCAAAACAAAAGTTGTTTTGCTATTTACAACGCTCATTCATCCCTTTTCAGACTCTGTTTCCTTCCATCCCATACATGCATCCATATCGTCCCGTAGCTAATTATACGTTATTTTTCTAGGTTAGAGTGTTGACACGGTCCGGCAGGGACTAAAATATTCAGCGTAAATTGTATATCAAGGTGGCCGATGTCAAGTTCTTATTGACGAGTTAATTTACTGTTTAAATATGAATAAATTATGTTTTGCGATACGGCTTTGGGCAAGAGATGGTGCTAGCCGTGATTACTGTAGTTAGTGCGCATTACCACACCCAGTGCCCGGCCCACCTCGCCCGGCAAACTTTTATTACTTGTGATATTCAACAAATAAATAAAGACATCACAGTTTATAAATCCTACAACTCGAGATTGTATCGGTATTTCCTCGTGTGATTTGTAATGAATTAACTGTTGTGAAACCAACCTTGTTATATATATAGAATTTAAGTTTATTTATTAGTTTTGTATAATTTTCTCATAGTAAATTAATTAAAGCAAAGGAATTATAAATGTCTACAACATAAACAGTTAAATGCCGCGTTTTGAGTAACGACGCTAGCTCAGTAGGAAAGCTGGCTTTCAATACGTTACATGGGACTGTTCCTTAAACGCCAACACTGTACCCTTTGCTTTTTCTGCGTGCTATTCCACTAAATAAATTAAAACTGAAAATGCATTTTTTTTAAATCAATTTACATTTTTCGATGGTAATACCGAATTTTGGGTGCCTTCCTTTGGTATCTAATTAATTCTATAAACAAAAATAGCTGAAAGCAAGGGTGCCCATATGATATTTTCTATTGGGCTAAAACGGCGGTGATATGGTGATTAAAAAGTAACTTAATTAACTTAAGTAACTTTGACAAAAGGGGGACCGGGGAAATTGTTGAACTCCCCTAAAATTTTTAAAATTTTGGACGACAATTTGGCTGTTTATTTGAAATATTAAGCCACATAGCATTGAATTTGTAACTTTACACCGTCAATGAATACATAAAACACAAAGCTACACCGCGCCTTGAGGCCGCACCAAGTTGTGACCCGCCAGCTCATGCGTGAACTCTTGTAAAAAATAAGTACTGTGTACACGGTGATGCAAAAGTTCCGCTACCCTTTCGTAATTTTAAACCTGTTACACGTAACTCCAAACTTTCACGAAGTTACTTTCAGGCAAATTCTGCACCTTTTAGGGGTATGAATGAACTTTACCCTTATTCGGTTAAGCGGAGGAGGTTGCAAGTCAAAAATTGTAAATAGTAACCCTTACTGTGTGATACCTCATTTTAAAGCAAAACCCTCTCAGATACACCAATCCAAAATGTCGGAGCCAAGATGTCAGTTTTGTATTCTTCTATATACGGTAAAGCGACAACACGACTGTGCAATAAAACTGCCAAGGGTCATCGGTTTACCTGGTTTGCAGGGCTACGACAACACGACGGTGGTGCAGCTGCGAGTGGGCTCCGTCGTGTTGTCGTAGTCTGCACGGCTTGACCGGGGTAAACCTTGATGAGGGTTTGACAGCCAATGTTGATAATATTTAGCCCGTACCCCTGCGTAAGCGATATATAACATTTTATTTATTCTCAACAATGCATATACATGCAAAATACATGCAATGTTCTCATGCAAAATACTGTGACTAAACAGTTTAGGTAAGTCCTTTAGTTTTTTTTTTATTCTAATTATATAAAGTGATAATACGACGAAATATT